>QANT01003023.1:0-50999 GCA_003254885.1 Purshia tridentata
AGTGAATGTGCAAACTCAATTCTAGCTTAGCTCTGACCAGTGGGCTTTCTTAATGTTTGTTCCTTTTTAATTTCTTCTATTCCTTATTTTTAAGAGAATGGGGTTTGTAGTTGGTTTTGGTCACGAAAGATTATAGTATAATTAGCACACAAAAAAAGTTTACAGTATAATAAAAAGCTGTACACGAAGTTAAATTAAATAGCTAGCAAATGCACTTATTCATGGTTATGTTCTGTACCTACAAAATTTTCTACCATCTGTTTGACTAATCACACGTTAATAAAGTCATAGATGGACAAAATGAGGGAAGTTAAATTAACCATTAATAAGTGCATTTGCTATTTTGTTCAACTTCTTCATTTTATAACTTATAATCAGACGTTATTTTTAGATAAGTCAGTCTAAAAATTAAAGGTTCTTGATTGTGTTAGTTAATTGGCTTTAGCTGCCGGTGACCTTCAAGTGTTCCACAAGAAAAATTATTCCCAATAGTATTTTTCTTTAACTTTTCATAATTAGCTGGACTGGGCCATCATGCTCCCCAAATTTAGGTGTGTGTTCTCTCCATGGTATAAAGTCAGCTTCCATTAAGATATTTTGAAGCATAACAGGACTTAACAGTTGACTCCTACCTAGAAATTAGAATGGCTGAGAAGTGAGAAGCAGACTCAGTGGTTCGTGTTTCAGCTTCATCAGGTTTGTCTCTTACTGTATCTTTATTTTGTGCTTTATTCTACTTTGCTTTGATTCATCAATTGTTGATTCAGTGTTGCTTTCTTTGTTGCCAAATTGCCAAAATTATTGCTTGTAGTTATATTGAACACAATATTATACATGCATTATGCATCCTAGAAATAATAAGTGTAAACTAGTGCCAAGCTCCAAATACGCCCCTTCTTTAGCCTTAAGCCACTATCTTAATTTCTATTAGTTTAAAGCCATTATTTATTTTAATACTATATTTTTTATGTAAAAAAGAGCGTGAACAGTTAGCTTCCCTTATCAATTTGGCGTGACCCCAGCTGCTGCTTTCGCCTTTGATCGATTTGTGGTTTAACATAAATCAGAATCAATTTATCAAATACGGCTGGCTAAAAGAAACATAACACACCCAAAAAGGAAAAAAAGAAAGAATGTGATCTACATATCCAAGCTTTCAACACTTTTAAAAACATGATCACTGACATTGATATACTGACAGCTAGAAGAAATTAATGTTAAACTGTGAGCAGAATAGGTGATATTTCAAAACTATATGAAATACTATACAGTTATAACAATAAAAAAAGTACTTATACCTTTTATAGTGTAACTCATACAGAAAGTTCATGAAAGTGTAACTCATTATACAGAAAGTACTTNAATAGGTGATATTTCAAAACTATATGGAATACTATACAGTTATAACAATAAAAAAAGTACTTATACCTTTTATAGTGTAACTCATACAGAAAGTTCATGAAAGTGTAACTCATTATACAGAAAGTACTTATATCTTTTATAGTGTAACTCATTATGGAATACTACACAATTATAACAATACAGAAAATTCATGAAAGTGTAACTCATTTTACAGAAAGTACTTCTACCTTTTATAGTACTGCGTAGTTTCATTTCAAATTGTATCTCTTGCTCCTTTAAGACTTTACGTGCCAAGAATTCAACTTGTCGAGGGAAAGTGGCAGAAAACAATACAGTTTGACGATCTGGTCAAATATTTTGAACAATTCGAGTGATTTGAGGTTCAAACCCATGTCAAACATTCGATCAGCTTCATCCATGACCAAATAAGTTACTCTACGGAGATTTGTTATTTTCCCCCCACTAGTGCAAAGTATGTCAATCATCCTACCAGGGGTATAGACAACAATTTCAATACCCCGCTTCAATTCACTAATTTGTTGGGCAACACTAGAACCTCCATATACAGGCACACACCTGAGATCCAGTACCTTGGAAAATTTTTTTCATATATCACTGTGAATTTGCTGAACAAGCTCCCTTGTTGGTGCCATTATAAGCCCAATAGGCCCGTCTCCAGCTACCACAGGTGACTGATCCTTGATATGCCTCAGCATTGGTAGCACAAATTCAAGGGTTTTGCCTGAGCCAGTTTTTCCAACGCCAATGCAGTCTCAACCACTCATAATTATAGGCAGTGCCTAAGCCTGAATTGGCATTGGCTTTTCATAATTAAGCTTCTTTATTATTTCCAAGATTTTATTTGTAAGTCCAGTTTGGTGCCAAGTCTTAATGGGCTTTGGAACATCCTTTCCATGTATCTTCAATTCCAATTGTTTCCGGTATGCACCAACCTCCTCTGGAGACATCCTTGAGACCTCCTTCACTTTAATATAAAAATTTTTACGGAATGGTTCATAATCTATGAGACGACTGAATCCCAGAAAGATGCGTCGCCTAGACTTGATATGGAGGTGGCAGAATACAGAGACTACAAGCCAGAGAACGAGGAAGAGTATAGCAGCATGTACTGGAGGAGACCAGAATATATGGATGGTGAAAATCCGATTATTGGGCTTTTTTAATTGTGGTTGGAAACTAAATACAAAATGGGCTATGGCTTAAAACTAAAGTCCAGTAAAAATTGGGGCTTAACATTAAACCACTCTAACAAAAATACTATATTATTTAGCATTACTAATCTTATTGAGATTTAGAGTAAGAAAATTAATGACACTAAAACTCTATTATATGATACAAAAAAAAAAAAATTTTCTTTTTTTTTGCCTAGAAAATATAGGGGTGCAATATTAAGACTTCCCACGAGGTCACCCATCATAGTACTATTATTAGTCAAGCACACTTAATTGAAAAATTCTCATAAGATCCAATACATTAGTGTTAGTATCATCGCACTTGAAAGTAAATTTTAGACAATGTGATTAGCCCACAGAAAAACCTATCCTGATAAGAGGTGAAGATACTTGTAGTCATTGGTTTTTTGAAAGGCTTAAAATAGCTTTTATTAATGTTTTAACAGAAATAGCTATAAGTGCTTAGAAGCACTTTTTAGTGCTCTGTGGAGAAACACTTCTCAAGAACATTTAGATGAAGCACTTTCATTTCTAATACAAGTTTTTATGTGCTTCTAGTACAAACGTTGCTGAGTTCACAGAGACTCAAAGAGGCCTAAAACACCACACCACAACTCTCAGTCCTCTCTAACACATATAGCCTGACCATACATTTCATCCCTTGCATATCGCTTCCTGGTAAAATTTGTTGCTTTTATTTTTTATTTTTTACTTTATTGCAAGTAAACACAGAAAATGAAAATTTATTCTCACAACTTGAATATTCCAGCAATAATGTTGATGAACAAAATTTAATATACAAATTGAATGAAGACACCAATACTCAGTCATTCCAAATAAACATCTCATTAAAACTTAACGAAAAGGACGTGGAATTTGCCACTTAACATGAAGCGCTCATTACCAGACTGCCATCTTCGATTGGCATTATTATTGTCAAAGAAATGTCTCCCTCTATCGACAAACTAAAAAGTAAATACTTTACAGTGCTGTCTTTTTTCTTTTCACCCTGTGATTCTAACTCTGTTTACAACCATATCTTTATGGAACGGTAAGTATATGCTTTTGCTCGAACCTACTTAACAGCTACGCAACCTTTCTCTTCCACTCCAAACCCGCCTCCCAAAGGAGTGCCCTCATTATCAACTTGTGAGGAGACTGTAGTGTCAGAAGCAGTGTCATCGATACTCAAGTTCGAAATTTCACCACCAAGAGAGGAGCTTTCATCCTCGCCACTGATAGATGTTGCTGGTGATACATCAGGAGTGGCAGTAGTGGCTCTGGCATCAGCAGGGGACGGGGATCTTTCTGAGTCATCAACAGGTTGTTGCAGGCTCCAATACATAATGCTGGCTGTTAGGGTCAAAAGCATCTTCTGGTTCACCTGCCATAGCATCACACAAATGACCTTTTGGTGTTAACTGAAACTGCGCAGTTTAAGAAATTATATGAACCCCATTCTGCTCCCATTAACAGTCGTTACAACTTCCTTATGCCATTAGCAACACATGCACACCTTATTTCTTCTGTGTGTTTGTAAATTTCAAACGTGTTTGCTCACGTGTGTTTTTTTGAAGTAATAAATTTTGGACCTCGGAGATGCCAGATAAGCATCCCTTAGTAGTATTCAAGAAAGCCAAAATGAAAGTAATTTGATTTATTTTCCCAACCAATGGTGTGAAAAGCTCATTCCCATAAATCATGTCTGTGATCAAAGTCATGATGAGACAATGAGATAATGTCACTTTAGTGTCTATGCATTAAATGAGATGGATAAACAAACAAAACAATTCCAGTTGGAGTCTTTTTTACCTCCATGATGTCCTCAGGCAATAAGAAAATAGAACAACCAAGCTTTCGTGCTACGCTGACTATGTATGTAGCATTCAACTTCTTCTCATCAGCTATCATTGCAACAAGAAAAGAAGCCCACTTCTTTCATCAGTACTTTCCTCAAAATTGGTTATTCAGTCAAAGCCCTTTTCTTGTTTAATTGAAAATGATAATGCTGCAAAGAATCTTACCACTTTCACCTTTGGTAACAAGGTTCCAATTGACAACCCTAGGCTCTACGGCACTAAGAAGCTCAAGGAAGAAAATCCCACTTGACAGGCTCTTATCCTAGAGAGAAATCTCAGGTTTCAGAATACCACATGTAGTCATCTTTCAAATTATGATTTCAAATATAATAAATGAAAACATTTGGTCTATTTGAACCTTAAAACTCTCCATTTGAGAAGTTCTGCCCGTGCTTTTGACTTTATTGTTAGCCCAATTTAAAATATCAGCATCTCTCATCTCTTTTCCTCGGGAGTGAGATCTTAGATTCCTCAAAAGTTGAAGAATATTAAACCTCATCAACTGCCATAGCAAAGCTGAAACAGATGAAAACAAACTTTTGCATTTAGCAACAAATTCTCAAGAAATTCAAAAATAACATCAGATATACAACCAAAATTAACAGAGAAAAGTCTCTTCAGGAAAAGGGAGAAAAACATTTTTGATTTAATTGGGAGTAGCAAAAAATTACACACCATTTTATTCTTGACAAGAGAGAGAAGAAGAAGAAGATGAACCTTTAAACTTAGATCAGATTAAAAAATAAGTTATCCTCTCAATTCAGATTTATGTACTTTATCAATTTCTACATCTCCATAAACAAGGCTTTCAGAACTCTAAATAAAGCAGAAACTGTCAAAAAAGCAAAAGAAGATAATTGAAGCCAGTATGGGAAACAAGCGTGAACAGGAACAGGGTGCAAATAATTGGACTTAGTACTAGATCAGTTAAGCTCAAGAGCTAAGGGACTAAGAAGGCACGCAAACACACAAAATATTACCAAGTACAAGCTTCTTATTTCCCTGCACAATATCATTTCCAGCTACATTCACAAGTGAAAATTTCAGTTGCTTCCCAATCCTTACAACTTGATTGCAATTCTCTACTTTTCTAAACGGCATTTTAATTGGAGGCTTTGATGCTTGCTTCCAGTTAACTGATCCTGGAGAAACCTTATCAAGCACTTCTAAGAGTATCCATCTGCATACAAGCAATTATGCAAATCAAGCCAATATATAAGAGGCTTGTGAATGCCAATCATAAAATCAGAATTAAAAATTTATACTAGGAGAAACCCATGTATATTTGTGCCAAACAAACTTTTAAAAAAAATGGCAATTGACTTGTAAATATTTTCAAATGTTTAACTCATAATTAATAACTTTTGAAAATATATAGAATTGTTGCATGTTGCTTAAATTAGGAACACTCACCCATTTCTAACATCCTCAAACACATTATTAACATAAGTAGCAATGCCTAGACTGTTGATCCACAGCCGGAAGCATCTCTCTTCTCTTGATGTTTGCACATCATCTGTCATCATCTCTGCAAAAGAAATCTTTTTGCTGTCTGTAGAGAGGCCGTTCCTGTACACAGTATACTCTTAATTAAAAAATACACTTTACCAAAAATTGGTACGCAAAGCAAGAAAAAAATTACACACACACACACACACATATATATAGATAGAGAGGGAGAGAGAGAGGTTAACACTCTCTTGTCAGGGAGTTTGGCATGATAAACGGTATTGCTTGAGAATCTAACAACATAGCATGTTAATTGTGTTATAAGGGAGAATTACTATATATGTATGCAGGTACGCATTACGTATGTATATAAAGAAAACAAAGACCGAAAAGCTAGACTACTACTAGAAGGAAATGATTTCATCGTATTCTTTTGGCAAAGTATCATATGCTGAATCAGATTCATGCTAAGCTTATTCTCAAAATATCTCCACCTAGTTAATTCCATCCCACATAATACATCTCTTGAAAAACATGAAAATAAATCACAAGTTTTCTTCTGACTATAAAAAGTAGTGATAGTTCATTTCCCACCTTTCATGGAATATCTGAGCCACAAATGCCAGATTTAAGTTTGTAGAACCCTCAAGAATGTCTTTTGGGGTTAAATATCTTTTGCAGTTCATTCTCTCAGCATGATCAAGAACTAATTTTGCCCTTTCATCAGGTTTCGCATCCAATGTGGCTGGATTGCAGTGTTCCGGAGCAAGAACATTAAGTAGGTAAGCATAAGCCTCTCCGTTCTGTGCATGCATTACAAATAATGAAAAACATAATCAGTTGCTTATAGGGTCAATTCAATTTAATTTTATGAGAAACCAATAATGATGAAGTGGTAGCTAGTAGTTAACGCATGTCCTGATTTGAATGATAGAGAGGAGTCAGGAAGGAATAATTTTTTAGAAGACTAGGGCTATCACTTGAGAATACTGGAAACAGTCCCATTAAATCAACACTAGTCCTTCACACGCTCAATTTTAAGCTAGACTAATATATTCTATATTATATGACATGTTCTATATATCTATTTGATCATGATTTTTGAAGTTCTTTATATGCTCTGGCCAAGAATTTAGCTTGTATCAAGAATTGCACTCCAAATTCCCCATCTCCCCCCAAAAAGAAAGAGAGAGATAAAAAAAACTTGCATCCTAATTTCAAATCATTTATTGATATCCAACTATCCCTGGAAGATCAAAACAACACTGCTACTATGCTGATATGCTCCATGCTCCTAGGTATACAAAGGAATGAAAAAATACCTTCAAATCAGAGGAAAAGTTTGTAACAGGTTTCTTGTAGCCTGCTTTCTGAAGATGGAAATTCATCCATTTCAATAAGACCTTCTCAGGAGGTAAACTCAAAAGCTCTTCAACATCCTGTGAGATAAATATGTCATTTTTAACAAGGTTTTTTTTAGGAGACCCAAAAGAACAATATTTTATGGACTAAAATTTTCAAATAATAAAAAACATGAAAAAGAAAATTTTAGATCTCATTACATTGCTATCATCCACTAATTCCACAAGCTGAGGTGTCTTCTTAAGGTTGAGATCTGCCAACAGTTGAATCTGGAGTTGCAACATTAAATTCATGCAAGGAAAGAGGAGAAAGAGACAACTAAATCAATCACCATAGCAAGTAGCACAATTTCTCTATGGTTATGCTTGAGTTAGTGTCAAAACTAAACTTTAGCTGCCTACCTTTATAATTTGGGAAATCAACCCCAATACCAGATGAGGCTGCAAACAAAAAACCAAAACGTAAATTTATGAACTCCAAAATATTATATTGGACTAATTTCAGAACCAAAATTAATTAAACGTACTCTGCCTTCAACCAGGTCCTGTGTGCCAATGTTAACCACTGTGCAGCCAATGGCCTTGGCAGAGTTGAGGCAAAGAGTATGGTTCTCATTCCTCTCCCATGGGTTGAGGACCCGTTTGGTGTTAATTGCGCGTTCATCTATTGTCCCAGGCACAGCAACATTTATAAGTTTACTGCATTTCATGAATCAACAAAACAATCATTAAACAGCTGTAACTGACATAATTGGGTAGACAATAATCAAACAAACCCTGCTTGCATACCATAGAAGAACTCCATCTTTTGCAAGATTAAATAGGTCATTTGTAGCCGGGTCTAAAGGGAGATACTGCTTTAGAAACGGGTCATCCCCAAGATGACTGTTTATGTGAACAACGTAAGATGCTTTCTCTGATTCACTAATTGTATGAAGGAGGGTGGTTGTGGTGGCCTTCAAGAATGATGAAGAGTTCTTTGAACCACCTGATTTTTCTGTAGTTTGACCTTGAAAATTTAAGTATGCCTGTGCATTTAATGCAAAAAATTAGCATGTTATCTCCTATAAAACCCCACTTAGATGCAAAAAGATTACATTCAGCATCCATACTCCTATGTCCTAACTCCAGAACAGTGAAAAAAAATATTTAAGACATTGGTACTAATTTTGGTAAAGGGTGGCCTAGCATACAAAGCTCCTTTCAATGCAGAGTCTAGAGAGGGCAATGCATATACAGCCACCCCCCTTGATTCCAGAAAGGCAGTTTGTGCAAATCAAACCCATGACCACCAGATCACTTGGGGCAAGTCATATTGTTATGCAAGATTTACCTATGATTACTTCATTCACCAACATGTGTGCGTGAGAGAGAGAGAGAGAGAATAAAATTGAAAGAGGAAAAGAAACAAGGACACAAAATGACTCACCTTAAGGAAGGATTCAAAATCAATCTCATCACTGAAGTTAGAAGTACCCAACCCACTTAAGATTCCCCTAATCTCCTCTTCGGAATACATTTCTCTAAATGCCTTTAGTTTCAACATTAAAAATGGTAAATCTCCAACCGTAACTTTACCATTCTGATTCTTCACTGAAATAAACTGAAACCACAGAAAAATTGAAATTGAATAAAGACCACATATTGGAGCAGGACTGAGCCATCACATAACATTTGAATGTTTATATGATAACAAACGTCAGATAAACCTCCCAGTACTTGAACAATAGGTGGCTGAGGAACGAACTATACATACTTTGGATTTTAGACTGCGAAGCTCAACCTGCGTGAACTGGCTTTGAAGCCACTGATCCGAAATGTGAACTCCCACATAACTCGACATCTCCACCAATTTCCAAGTGGAGAAGAAAACCAATTACCCTCTTGTTGAAATCTTCCTCAAGTTCAGTAGTCAATACCAATTTCAGAATCAGAGGCACATCAATAAACATACGTAGACATAAAGCAATGAGCAGAAATCAACCAAGGAGCAGAGTTGTTGTGCTCCTATAAAATCACCAACCTCTCCTACTCTGTTCCTAAAGCTTATCATAAAGAAAGATGCTAAATAAGTTCCTATAAGTGCAAACATATGAAAACTTAAAAAGAAAACAAAAAAGAAAAGAAAAATCCAAGTTTGTAATGAATGAGTTTCTTTCTTCAAAGATTGAATCTAAGACACATAATTCAATGCAATACTGGAAACTGAATCAGAAATACATGATATACATATGAAGCACCAAATATAAATGAAACAGTAAAACACAACATGAACAAAAACCCAAAGTCCATACCAGCAATATCAAAGAACACTGAACAATTTGATCAATCTTGCGTGTGCTTTCACCCTTAAAATACTTTATCATGAACAAAGTTTTCAAATGAATCAAAACCCAATAAAGAAAGCGTGAAATCTAAGCAAACCCAGAAGGGCATACCTCTAGAAAATCTAAGAACATGCACTGAAAATGGATTACTTCCCCTCAGAGTTCCGGTGCCCAACAACTATAAACACATAATGCAGAAGAAGAAAGAAATGGGTTTAGAGAGAGAGAGAGCTATAAGGAGAGAAACGGGATCGATTTCTTGGTGGGAGAGCAAAGTGAGAAAGAAATGGTGTCTGGTATAATGATCCGCTAATACCATACGAAGACAACCGATAGCTTACTGTCTCTGTAAGACCAAAAATTCACAGCGGGTTCACGTACGCGCGCGTATATATTATATGGTTTAGTGGACTCGCTCTATCTGTTGGCCAACGCGCTGTGTAAGTGCACACCTATTTGGTTGCTTCTGAAACCAAATTTGTTTTCTTTTGGAGACTTTAACTCACTCTCTAATATATAGGTTCTTCATCTCATCTTCTTTTTTTGCTTTTTGTTTTTTTCTTGACAAATTTCTATACCATACATATGTCTTTTGGCACAAAACATGTGTCATTGGAAGTGTGGTTGTGTTGAAAACAACTTCTCGTAGTTAAGAAACGCTACTCACTCATTGGCCAAAAAAAAAAACTAACAACTACTTACTCGTTAATTTGTAATGTGTGAATAGGATTAGGTCGGTTAAATTTTAAAAAGTTGTTAGATATAAGAGAAATAATTTTTATTACTACAATCATTTGTATTTATCAAAATTGAGGCTTTACTTACATTTGTCTTTCTTGTTACTTAGTTGACAAAACTAAGTTGTTTTCATGATAGTATAGGTTAACTAGAAAATGAAATTCTCTACTTATGTTTTCCTACTAATATTGCACTTGTATAAAAAAAAATAATAATAACAATGTTTTATAATTCAAGATTACATATTTTGGAGCCAGACAAAAGAAACACTATCGATACCTAAGAAACAAGCATAGTATTCTAACTCATTGAGAATTTTTAACTCCATTTTGATGTTTGTTAAAAACAAATTATTTTTGAAATTTTTGAAAAGGAAAAACAAATTTGGGTTATCATCAGAAGATTCAGAACCTGTTTCGGAATTGTTGTTAAAAAGTAATTGACAAGGTAAAAATGTCATTGGGTAGGTTGGTCATCATTTTAGGACATGTTATGATTCTGATTATTTAATCATCTTACTTGGCATTCCCTAAGCTTGGGGACAAAGAATAGATCAGTAGGGTGGACCAAGGCATGTATGGTTACATCAAAAGTAGATCCAGAAATTATTAGTATAATCGAACTCACATTAATTTACAAATGAAGTTATGTGATATGTTGTCTGGCAAATTTATAGTATTATATAACATACACATTAATTTGGTTAGATATGAATTGATGATAAAATGACCCACCATGTCTCAATATTGTCAACTTTCTACCAAGATTTGGTCTGCTCCCATGAAGTGAGTAATGAGTAATAAACCAGAGAAGCAATGTGTATCAAACTATAAAATATGGTCCAGGAAAAGTGGGTCCTTGGTGATAGAAACAGTAAAGTACTATGTGAACTTTGTGCCTTTAATCACTTTTCTTGTTTTGGAGTGATTTTTGTTAAATCTCTAAAAACAATGTCATTTACAATTCTTTTTTTGCAGAAGCAGCAGTTCTCATGTTTGGAGTAAATTTTTGTGTGACAGATATATATATTTTGTGTATTTATCTCTTTTATTTTATAATATAACACATAATGAGAGAGATAAATACGAAAAAAACAATGAATGTCCAATATAATTATAAGTGTAGAGGTGAGCTATATAATTCCAATATTGAATGCAGTATGATTGAATCGAATATATATAGACAATACATTACTGGGTGATGTGAAACATTTGTGATTTTGGGTGTGACATGTAAATTGTTCGTTTTTATATGTATATTTAAAGATTCAAAATTAATTGATAATAAGTAGAAATATCCATAAACAATATATATTATATATTCAATATGGAAATATATTACCAACATAAATCTTAAATCTTATAAATTTATAATTAAGAGCTAATTTAAAGTGCTTAATGATATGCTCTTGGATGTTTTGGTAGAGTTTCACTTTACATTTTTAGGTAGAGGTTAGCTGGACATGTTTGGGTAGAGATCTTCTTGACATGTTTGGGTAGAGTTTCACTTTACATGTTTGTGTACCCATCTTCCTTTGCAATGCTTTCAATTAGAAGCATGCACAACATCATATGAACTTTTTTGGATGATTGCCGCGAGCTTAACGATATGTATGCAAATCTTAATTCTTGGATTTCATATATTCATGTCTGTTTCTGTGTCCAATTGATCATAACGAAACGCCAGTTCATCAGTCGATATATATATTTATTGTTCAAGTTTCACCTACGAGCCTAGTTTAAGACTTGAGTGCAAGTTTTTGAATTCTCATTGCCTATTTGCTTCAGTATTAAATAACATCTATGAAAGTTAACAATTCCCACTTTTTTGCTTTTTCTTTAGTTTTCAATCCATGCAACCAAACAGAGCTTTAATCTACTCAGAGTTTAAAAATGAAATTGCAACTCTCTCTGGCCTTTCTCAACCCTCAATTTTTATTTGATTCTTTGCCTTTAGAGATTCGCCTTTGTTCTTTGGTGTCGAATTTTGGGTTGGGCTATTGTTGAAATTCTTTTTTGTTTTTACTTATAATTTATCGATATGGTGCTTGAGTCTTCAATTCCAAACCGTTTGAATTGACAAAACTACCTCCACTGACCTCTAGAGACCCGACAAACCACCGCCCGTTGTCACCCGCCTAACTTGATCATAATAATGAATTGTTTTCAGTCCGGAGCTTCCACCTACCATTGGCAATCGATTTGCCCACCAGTCGTCATCTCCTTTCTTCTCTTCTGTCTTCTTCACCAGATCGTCGAAAACCTCTTCTCCCTTCTTCTTCCTCTCTTCTCCATCGCCCGTCGATCATTGTTGTCGTTGTCGTTGTTGGTCTCAAACCGATTGGCCCAGCCTAAGTCACCAACCCAAAGATGCTTCACTCGAGCTGCCTCATTTACATTTCAAACAAATTGGATTGGCAATTTTCCTATTCGAAAATTCAGCTCGACTGACCCATGAGGGCTCAAGAATTCGGCTCGACCTAACCGGCCCAAGTCAATTGACACCCAAGCCTAATTCTAAGTTCGATCATGTTTTTCTCTAGCTTGAAACGTTTAGTAATTGTTATCAAATAAATAAATGAAAAGATCTCAAATGTAGACGGTTTCAATCAACAAAATACAATGTGAATTAGGCTTCACAAGTATCTCTTTTTTAATTTTAAACGAAAGTGATGTAGAGCAGCTAGCTGTGAGGTTCGAAAAGCAGTTGGCGCGCCGAAACTCACGAAAAGGCAAAAACTGAATTTTTACTGTTCATTTGAAGGGGTTTTTGAGTCCGAATATGGTCGATTTAGATATCAAATCGAAGGGAATCGCGCGACGATTGCAACTCACAGCTAATGCTGTGACTAATAGGCTTTTTGGGCCATCCGAGATTGTTTAGGGCCTTAAAACTGCGTTTTAAGTTTTGAAGTATTTTATTTATTTTCGTCCTTATTTTATTTGGGTTCCTTTTGGCCCACGGGCTTTATTTATGTGGTCGTTTTGACCTAGGGTTTCCAGAAACATATTTAAGGATTTTCTAAAGTTGTTTTGGTACTTTTGACAATATTTCAATAAATTTGAGTTTCTTCAACTTTTCTGGTGGATTCCGGATTTTTATTTTCGCTAGGATTACGCTGGTAATTCCTTTGTTATTTCCGCTGCGTCAGAAAGATCCTTCAATAAAAGAGGAAAGAAAAATCCAAGGAAAAGATAAACTAGCTAGCATTTTTTAGTAGAAAAATATGCAAAATGAGTTAGAATTTAGAGGAGGTGTAAGAGGTTTTTCTTTTGGGGTCGTCTAAGAGTTTATTTTCAAAGAATCATATGTGAACAACGGATCTGACGTATGAAGTCCAAAACATGTAGACTGAGAAAAGTGTTCAGTTTGCATTTTGCAGATTCATGTGGTGGCAACAAATATTTGTCCGAAACATATGAAGATTGAAAAAGACGACGCTAAACAGAAAGAGAGAGAAAGAGAAAGTACCCACGACTTGACATATTCCAAAGACAGAACTCAAAGGGCTGTTGGGTCATTTCACATAAAAAAAAGAGAGAGATAGAGAGAGATAGAGAGAGAAAGGGATAAGCTCAACAGCAAGCGTTCAGCACAGGGAAAGAGAGAGAGAGAGAGAGAGAGAGAGAGAGAGTTAGAGAGAAAATGGTGACAGAGCAAGAGATATCGCAAGCTTTACAAGCCCTAATCCACGAGTCCACTACAAACCCTAACACCCCGACCTTCACCACCATAAACGAAGTTGTCCAGCAGCTGCAGTCGAAGCTCGGCCTCGACCTCTCCCAAAAGACCGAATTCATTACGGCCCAGATCCATTACCTCTGCCGATCCCACCCACCCCAACCCCAACCCCAACCCCAACCCCAGCCTCAACAGCCCAAAGACCATTTTGCCATCCACCAAAGTCCTAGTTACCACCCCACCCCCACCTCCTCCGCCTTCCAAACCTTCTCCTCCCAGCCTCCACCTCCTCAGACGCACCCCGAATCCGCCTCCGGAGCTCCCGCATCCGTTTCCGGCTCTGACCCGCCCAAGGACAGGTATTTTTATTTGTTTTTGGGTAATTTCTGTTTGGTTCCCGAGAATTGAGGGAAGGGAAAGTGGAATACTCTTTGCACATTGTCAATTAGTGCTTTGGGGGCAACTGGGGTTTAAGGAAATTAGGAACTTGTCCAGTTAGATTTCGTTTGTTGTATTAAGAAAGGTCCTCTTAAGTTGATTCCATTCATGTTTTCCTGCCGTCTGTTTGGCTTTCGAGAAAATTTGAGCAACAGTAAGAAAATCGATGGTTTCACTGTTATCCTTTGTAAAGGTGTAAGCTTTATGTTATTTGGGCCATGGGCATTGGTATGCATTAGTAGAATGCCATTTTCAGTTCTATGGATTTTGGCGCGGCAAGGCTGTATATGATTTTACTCTAAGCATATAGTTGGTCTCGTACTTTATACTTATTTCATTCAAATATTGGGATGAAAACAGATGATAGCTAGCAAAAAGATTTTGTCAATGCAGTAATTTGATGTTTGGGTTAATAATGCAGTGCTTTTTATCATTTTTTTGCAGCTCTAAACCTAAAGCTAAGAGAAAAGGTGGCCCAGGGGGTCTGAACAAACTTTGTGGTGTTTCGCCTGAACTTCAGGCCATTGTTGGCCATCCAACTCTCCCTAGGACTGAGGTTCAGTCTCATGCATTAGTGCTATTTGTTAGAGTTTGTTTTTTTATCTCATCTCGCATGAGGTTTTTGATTTTTTTTCTTTTGGTAATTGTTGATTTCAGATTGTGAAGCAACTGTGGGCTTACATAAGGAAAAACAATCTCCAAGATCCTGGTAACAAGAGGAAAATTATTTGCAATGAGGAGCTGCGGTTGGTTTTTGAGACAGACTGTACTGACATGTTTAAGATGAACAAGTTGCTTGCTAAACATATTATTCCACTTGAACCATCAAGTATGTATTTCGTCGGTTTCATTTGTGCGTTAATGGGCCCACACACTTGTGTCTGTATTTTGTATTATGCGTGTATAATATGAGGCATGTTTAAGGACTTGATGTTTTGGTGCTCTCAGAACAGTCAGCTCCCAAGAAGCCCAAGGTGCCCAAGGTTGCTGTGGAGTCTGGAACAAAAAGTACCGATTCGGGTCCTTCTTTGATAATATCTGAAGCACTTGCAAATTTTTTTGCTGTTGGTGTGAGGGAGATGCTCCAATCAGAGGTTTTAACGCGTATCTGGGAATACATAAAGGTCAACCATCTAGAGGTAGGTAAACCACCCCCCCCNCCCCCCCCCACCCCAAAAAAAGAAAAGAAAAAAAGAGAGAGAGGAATAAAGGAAATGGTAGAGATAGATAACTGGCGCAAGCCTTTTGATGCCATGCTGTTTATTTGAAGTTTTCTGTGCATTGTTGAGTATAGTGTCTTTAACAAAGTTTGGCACTACCTTAGTACTTGTTTAGTTTGGTCTCTGTTAGCGTTAGTGGTGCACATAGTTTTAATTTGTCTCTTATCCGGGATTACTCCTCTTTATGAAGCATGTTGGATAGTAGTCGGGGTGAAGGCAGGATTTCTCAAGAGTTTTCTTAATAGTCAATCTGCAGATAATTCAAGATGTTTTAGAACTTTGTTTGAGCATTTAAAGAGAGAATGATTTGCACCCTACATCCAATGGCATGGAGGCTGTGCAAGAATCTGATATATATATATATATATATATTTTTCAGTCCAACTGTAAAAGTCTTTTCCAGTCTGTTATCCTGAAATTTGTTGATACCTGATAAGTTCACAGATGAACAATGGCGGCAATTGACTATATTAACCCTTTTTTATCCACCCTGTTTAATTGCATCTCTAGGATCCTCTAAATCCGATGGTTATAATATGTGATGCAAAGCTTCAAGAGCTCTTTGGTTGTGAAAGCATCTCTGCATCAGGAATACCAGGAGTTTTGGCACATAATCACATATTCAGAAGATCGTAATAGGTTTGTATACATTATTTTTATCTTTTATTTTTGAAACGTAGGTTCTTGGATGTTAAATTTATTATAGTTTTTGTGGTAATGTTCTCTTGCCAAAGAGTCTCACTACATAATCACACATTCAGACGATAATGTGTCCCATTAATGTTTCAGATTGACAGTCAAACAGTAAAACATGCCAGACTTTCTGGCAAGTGAACAGATTTTGACATTCCAAAAAGAGTATTGCTTCCTTTTCCTTTTCATAGACGAAGAGAGAATTTTATATTCCTGATTTTAAGACTTCCTGTGGATCAGAGAATGGCATGTGGTAATCTTCATTTAGGGGCCTTTATAAACTCAAGTTTAATGGCTCTGCTGCTTATTCTCGTAATTGTTCCTTCCTGCATCTCAGATAAAGATTTTTTTTAATTAGATTCATTTACCCATATGTTGAACTTTTGACCTTGTCTACATCATTGCTCCCCTTTGATTTTTATTTTTAATTAGTTATTTTTTGTACTAGCCCACAAGATTTGACAGAATGTTGGTTATTTCTTGCAGTTGCAGATCTTTGGCGTGATAACTTATGCGCCAACCTTGGGAGAAATTGATATGGGTCTATGTCTTTTACTTTGAGCGTTTATATGTAATCTTTTTAGCTCTTGTTTGTAAGTAGTGACAGTATGACAATGTACTATGGGGGGGTTCATGGCACGTCTTATTTTGCAAATGCCATGGTTTGTCTGACTTCTGTTAGGTTAGGGTGAGCTTTGGATTTTCTAACACCTGTAAAATAGCAGACAGTAGAAAACAAAGGCAAATGTAAGAAGATGTTATTAACTCGTTTTCAGTTATGAATGTATTTATTTAGTCATTGGGTGTTGCGGCTTACAAGTTGCTTATGCAGTGCGATTCAGCTTTTGGTTTTGAATTATATGTGTGAAGTCCTCCTTCATGCATAGTTTTTGTGGGGCAATACTAAAGTTCAAACTTAGAATGTCTTTCCAAAGCTTCTCTTGTTTTATACATGTATTCAGAATTTATCTTAAATTGTTCCAACTCTAATACGTTTTTCCTCTTCATAACTCTCTCTCCATACCAACATAAGAATGTTATGGTTTCAGAGATCTGGATTATTGAGCAACTCTTAATTGATTGTCAGTTTAGATTCTTAGTCTGAAAATTCTCTGAACCACCCGTGACTGACTTCAATGTGGGACAAAAATTTGCAATTGTTTTAAACAAATATTATATTGGGTATGTTCTTTATTATGCTCATGCCCCCCGTGACTGAGTCTCTACCCACTTGGTTCACATGACACTCCCAAGTTTGCCAGAAAACTATAAAAAAATTTCCCATCTCTTCTATAAATCATCAACTTCCAGATAGGAGAGCTAAATAGGAGGAAAGAAATGGCAAGGACTAGTGGCAAAGTTTTGTTGCAATGGGCGATGGTGGTTCTGTTGATTGCTCTTGTGGCTGGAGCCAGGGCTGTCTCCATATGCAACATTGACTCTGACAAGCTAAACGTTTGCCGCGGGGCAGTGAGCGGAAAATCAGCTACACCACCGTCCAAGAAATGTTGCGGTGTTGTGCGCCAAGCCAACTTGGCCTGCCTCTGCAGCTACAAGTCTGTCCTCCCCGCGTTTGGGATCAACCCAACACAAGCTATGGCATTGCCTAAGAAGTGTGGCATCAAAACACCTCCCGAGTGCCGTGGTAAGATACCAAAGCATACATGGCACTAAATATTGTCAATTTGTCATGTTTGCAATTGCAATATGCTTTTTTTTGGTTGCAAGTGTGAGTTTCTAACCATTACTTTGTGGTTCATTGCAGTTTGAAGCACCTGCGGTTGCAGCCATTGCAACAACAACAATAAAACTATTTGGACCACGTTTCCGTACCATATTGATTACCACATCACTAATACAGTGGACTCCCTCCTGTATTACTGATGTGCTACTCTCCTTGTAGCATTACTCTTTTCAACAAAAATTGTTATCTTACCATTTCCTATTTCTTCCCGATATTGTTTTCCTTGTATGTTTTGGAACCCTTCTCACTTTGAATTTCTGTTACTGCTGAAAGCATTTGTACCAGTTACTTCTCTTTGTTGGAACGCCAATAGTACAATTGAATTCGAGTATTGGTCACAGCGAAAATTGGTCCCTTCCATTATATTTTCAAGAATGAATCAAATTACCAGTGTCTTATTATGGAAGTCATAATGATGGGTTATGAGCATCAACGAGTCTTTTCTCCAGTCGTCTGCAAACAGACTCTCATTGACTTCCCTAAACAATTATATGCTCCAAGTTCTGCATTAGTATAGAGAAATGAGGAATCAAAGTCGAACCACAATGCGATTAGAGAATTTACAATATATATCAAGTAGAAAGTTGCAAATTCCATGAACAACAATGCATTCCATCGATCTGGTCGCAAGATTCATCTCTGTGATAAAAATAAGCCCATGTTGCTTTTTAGCATATGACAAAAGACATGCAGTTTGCATCACATCTCCCACCATAATATACACAAATTTTTGCTAGTCTAAGCACTTATTCTGCAACCTCAATGATTCATTGCGCCTCCATACACAAAAGTAACAGCTACCACCTCGGACTCATAGAATGTCAAAAACGGGGAAGTTACACGTATGCCGTCCTACAAAATTAAGCATCTTCATTTCATAGAAAAGCCCAAGCAGATCCACTTCTACCATTAGGACACGATTGTGTTTTCTTAGGGTACTTTGAATTCATCGCTGTGATGCACTTCAGCTAAAGTCACTTAACACGTAGGCTGATTGCCAAGTGGTCCACCAAATAGGGGTCTCATGTAGGCATCATCAAACCTCCTCCAGTAAGAGTGTATAGTGTGTACAGGACTCTCCATCAACATGGACAAATTATCCTTTGCACGAGACAAATTGGTCGCAGCAGATTCTTCAAAAGAGAGCAAAGGCAGGTTCATATCCTCTGAAATGTCCTTTGACTCTTTACGCTTGATGTTGCTAGTTGTTGTGTGGGGAAGCAGATAACTTATAAGTGGCTTTGTCAGAAAGCCGAACACCTAAATCAAAGTGATGCCATTATAAACATTTGGAGGTATAGAACTCATACCTACTGACATTTTACTTAACATTTTGATATAAAAAATCTCAAGAAAACTGATTTACATACCACTGTACTGAAGAGAACAACGATTATTGTGTTAGTAACCATCGTAGCATTGATTGGATCCCATGTGACACCAGAATATGTGAACTTCATGAGTCAAGAGCGTTCCAGGTGATCACACAATGAGTACTGTTAGTTACATTCAAGTAAATATCAACAACTCATAATAGAAAAAAGTACACACACCTGTTTAAAAGCCAAAGCAATAGAGACAGCTCCTCTGATTAGCCCTGCCCACCATATGATTACCTACATTAAAATTAAGTGATAAAGCAAACAACCATCAATCCTTTTCTAAAAAAATGCATAGAAAGATTATCAGCGAAGGTCGAAAAATCTAACCTGGTGTTTGAATGAAATTGAAGCTGCTCTCTCAGCCCGTCTATTCATGTAATTGGAGAACATTGAGAGAGGGAATACAAATGCAGCACGTCCAAGCAATATTAATAAGATTATCGTACTATAGATGCCCATGGAATCCCGAAAACTGCAAGAAATACAAATTTAAAAGAAATCAATTGTAGAAGACTCCAATAAGTTATTTATACTTGACAAATATTCCTGAAAAGTTACTAAAGTGCAACATCAGTTCAATCAAATTGATTTTTTTTTTTTTTTCCCTATTCTTGAATTGTGAATCAACATGTTAGTCAAAGGTACTCCTAGTCTTTTTGCAGAACAATGTGCGATTATAAAAAAATCTGCACCCAACAGCATAAACTTAAGAAACAGGAAGGGGGCAAGAGCAGGTTGAGAGAAGTGATTTATGCATAAGAACATTGGTGATCCCTAGCAGCATAAACTTTGTTATCATTATAAAGACACCCTCTTTTTATTTGAATGCACTAGAAACAAGTCAGATATGGTGAGAAGTTTTTCTGTTCAGATTCCTTCTATTCATAATATTGCACATACATCATATGCATATTAGCTATGATGAAGATTTATTTTGTCGCACAGCAAAGCGTGCAGTCAAACTAGCAACCTATGCTCCCTAATAAACAATAAATGGTACCCAAGTTGGATGATCCAAGGCATGTGGAATGTAGTCAATAACTCCTTGAAATAACTGTATTAAATTTCCAGAGGAAGAGTACCTTAATTTAGTTATCTTCCACTTCTCAATGTCAAGAGCATCCATTCCCACATATAGAAATATAAATGTTTCTGCAATAAATGACATCATTGCAAATACATGCCTAAAAATGAGAAGGTAAGAGAAGTCAGATGAAATTACTGGGATATAGGAACTAAAAAATGAACCAAGATTTTTTCTAAAATCCAAATAATCAGTCCATACATGCCTGGTTGTGATTCTTGAACTTTCAGTGACATTATGCCATGCATAGTGTGACATTACAATCCCACAAAAGAAAACAGTGAGAATTCCACTCAAATCTAACAGCTGCATATGAATCAAAATTAAGGAGGTTTTCAGCTACATGGTGAGATAGCTGACCAGCTTCGAAGTACATTTCTTCACAAATTAATACGATTGAATAAGAGAATCTGTGAGAGTTGTACTCAAGCGCAAGTGAATTATTGAGCTTTCAAAAAAATGGAATGTAAACTGAAGTACACTTCATTACCTCAGCCACCATGTAAGACAAATATGCCATTAGAACCACTAAGGATATCTCACGAATGCTTGAATGCCTGTAGAGTAGAAGAGTAAGATTTTAATAGGTAGCACCTGACTTAAGAGTAATATCCGAGACTCCCCAGTACATTATCAAAAATATCTTTGCTCTTGGGGATATATGACTAGATTACTAACCTTCCAAAGCATAAGGTTTTAAGGGCATATGCTGTCAAAAGTCCAAACTGAATCAAAACAAGAGACAAATTTAATCACCAAATATGGAAAATGCTAGAATATATCTTGAAACCAGATAACTGAGTTCATGTTGCACAATTTTCTTATTAAACTCACTGCAACTCCAAGAGCAGTGCTTGTTGAGAATAGGTATAGAAAATCTCCAACGACACGAAGTCCATTCATGCCTGTAAGCCTAGTAACATCAATCTTTTGAATTGTATTGAATAGGACAACTGACGTTGCATCATTCACCACTCCTTCCCCAAACACTAGGCTGTATAGTAAAGGAGTTTCATCTTGATGAAGAACCTACATTTGGATATAATATCTCAGCACATCCAAATATGGGAGCGGCTGGCCCAAATTAAATGAAAGAGAACATCTAAAACATGACAAACCTGCAGTGTACACACTGTATCAGTTGATGAAAAAATTGTTCCTACGGCTGTTTCAAAACAAGAGGTTCATGTAGAGCCAAAAGTTATCAGCAAGATTATATTATTGTAGCATAAAGTAGCAGTTAATATGATACATATAGCCAATGGTTTCATCATCAAGGTTCTCAGTTCTCACCGAGATAGTCTCGTGCATTCAGGCCAACAAAGCCCAACTTAGGAAACAGCCACCAGGCGCCTATAATGAAAGCAACATTCAGAATTTTACAAAAGAATTATACACAAATCTATAATAGCCCGGCATAGAATTAGAAGTTGGAAAAAATTTGAGGCATTGACTATATAAACTACAATCAAATATGTAATGAGGCAGATTCAAATAGTACCAACTGTTATGATGAATGTTGAAATGAAAACACCAATCACCCCAAACATCATGATGGTTAAGAAATTCTGGAAAAACTGTTTCTTCTTGACCTGAAATCTGACATGGTCAGTAAACAATGAATTTGTCTGTAAGTTTCAATGAAGCCAACAAGCAAATGTAGGATTATCAGCCATAAGGAAGCTGAATTACCCAGCATTGAAAATTATAGGTGGCAGGAGATATATAAAGAACAACTCTTCGTTAAATCTCAGAATGTGAGAACTTTTCCCCTTGCTCACAAGCAAGATTATTGTTCCAGTTACGCATCCCTGTTAAAAAAAAAAAAAAAAAATTTATGAAATGATTAGTTACAGAACATATTTCAATATCCAAATGCAAATGCAATGCTCCCCAATATATTTTTCAGCATCGAATAGCAGAAAAAAAAAAGAAAAAAAGAAGAAAAAAAGCTCATTTATTTTATTTATTTCTTTTATGTAGTTTTATGTTAGGAATTATCCACTTTGCTGGAAACTACATGTTCTACAAAGTCAATAATGATAGTCTGATAGACAATCTAACAAGACCAACAATAGCAGAGGGATTATTCAACTTATTAAGCATTTAATGAGCTCCTGGAAACAGGCTGAAGCAGAGAGTTGACCAAGTAATCACATGCTTAATGTTTCACAATTTCCACATAAACTTACTTTCTGGGAGACTGGCTAGGTGAAGAAAAAAGGGTACTACTGTACTAATCAAACTGGTTATGCATGGAGCTCATAGTTAGTTAACACTCGTTTTAAGTATTGAGCTTATTAATTATTTATAGGATGGGTACATAAACAATGTACTATGTGAATGTGGTGTAAAGTTAATGGACATCTAGGTCTACCACCAATCGGTTCCTAGCCAAATGACATAGGGAAAACAGTGAAAAAGGACATTAAGAGCATAGATTAAGTATGATTAGTGTTCTTAATTTAGCTTAAGCATTTGCTATAACCATTTAAAAAAAAATTAAAAAACCCACAAACTTAAAAATGCAATTAGACACAAACAAATAAAGAAGAGAGAGATATGTGGGATAGGGGGTTACGATTAAAATGGCAGTAATGGATTCATTAACCCATCGATTTTCTTCGAACAAGTGGCCGATGACTAAGCAAAGACAGAGGACCGCCACAAAGAGTGAGACTGGCACCACCTGGGCGTGGTCGTGAGCTAAGTTCTTTGCAAACTCAAACGCCGCCGCCGCAACCATTTTTGTTTTTCTTTAACCAGAAAAAGAGCAACCACCTCTGTATTCCACGAAACAACGACGTCGTCTGATACATACAAACTGCGGAACAAACACAGTGTATGTTGTGACTTTGACACCGTGTGTGTGTGTGAGAGAGAGACAGAGAAGCAAGAGCGAAGAGAGGAGGTTTGCTCGGTAAACAGAGTATTGTTGAGTGTTGAGTGTTTGTAGCTGGGGTCGACACGTGAGAGGACATGCATGAAAAGTGACACGTGGCGGAAACGTATATCATCAGCCTAAGGACTTTGCCTACGTCTTGATAGCATGGAATGGAATCAATGTCGTTTTGTGAGTTAAAAATCACATCAAGTCGAATTTGTAGGCCCAGTGACGTGTTGTTTGGGCTTTGGCCCATAAACAAAAGCAATGCGCCAATAACATATTACTTCACATAGGGGACCAAAGCACAAAAATGGCCAACACGCTGAAAAAATAAATGGAAACTTATATTCAAATCCTTTAATTTTACATTCTTTTAGAGATCACAGTGAAAAACTGTCCAAAGTATAACGACCCGAATTGTAATATATTTGACCCGAATGAAAACTCTAGTTTATAAGGTCTCAGTGTCTCATTGTTATTGGCATTCTATTCTGGGCAAAGTGACAGTTACTGACTTGTTTGGGCTTGTCTTGGCCTGTTTTGTACAGAGGATTCTCACTTCAACTTGGCTCTGCTTTTTTGTCTTGAATAGATAGCTGTTGCTCAACTTGCTCAGGTTTATCATTCATTTCCAAAAGAATTTTCGTGCCAAAAACTGACCAGCTTGCTTCCATTTTTATGCATGCTTACCTTTTTCATGCATGGTTTAGTTTCAGAAAATTACCCTATTAAGTATGAATTAGCCATATGCATCTTATTGATGGCATAGTGACAAAGTGAAAGAAAGAAAAAGAGGATGAATAAATTGTTGATATTATGGAAAATAGAAATTACGTATTCAACCTCATTATTAATAGTACGCACTGAGATAGACTACTGACTTAGCTAGTACACAGAGGCTATTATTTTTTTCTTTTTTGGCCAAAACACAGAGGTTATTATTCAATTGCAAAATACTGCAACATATATTTTAGGTTCACATTGTTTTCCCATGTGCCTCTCTCTACACAGCTGGTACAAATTATTAGTGCTGGTCCAAATACGACTGCCTTTTTTGTTTCAATATCTAAACCCAGAAAAATAGACTTCGCCTTTTCTTTGCTCCAAACACAACAAAGTCATTAAGCTGCAAAACCAGTGCTGTTGCCTGTTGGACCACTATCTTGCCAATAATATCAATGCGTGGGGCAATAACAAAAAGTTAGCCCCCAACACCCACTTAATTTTGAGATGAATAATTGGAGAAAAACAAATTTATTGGAATTTTTTACCTCCCAAAATGACCCACTTACAATATTTATCTCTATTTCACCTAGAAAATTAATTGAAACGGATATTTTTTATGTCAATGCTTACTATGTCAAATTTCTATTTGAATACGAATGCATAAGTCATAGTTATGAACATACATTTGAGTCCTAATTCTGAATTTTAAATTTTAAAACAACGTAACCGTGAAAATTATATGGTATATACATGTACAATATTACCATCGTGTTGTCCAGCTCAATGTGCCTATCGTGGGAATGAAGTGACATTATTCCACTAAGTCAACGTGCCCAAATCGTTGAGTTGATAAATATTGGTCTGATCATTTATATAACTTCAAAATATTTATACCTACATCTGAACCAAGGAAGGTTTGGGACATTCACATGCTCATGATTCATAATGAATGAATGAATGTACCTTTCCTTTGATTATTTCTACTCCTATTTCTATGCCCCCCAAGCTCATTATACGCGGCTTTTAGTGCCCTTCCTCTAATATCCTATTTTCTTCAAACCACCAAAAAATGAAAAGAAAAATGATCAACAATTTGGAACCATCATTTTCATATTCGCATATCAGATCCTATCAATCTTTTTTGTTTTTTATTGAATCAGAGCCGTCAGATTCTTTTTTATTTTTCATCCCATGTGGTGCCAGATCGATGGACCTTGGTGCTAGACAGCTCAAGTAAGTAATAACCATCATATAAATATGCAAAGATATATAAAAATAAAATTTATTATATACACACACACAGAAGATATGCATGTTTGTACTTTGTAGATAGTATTGATGGTAATTAGAGGTCAAATTTTATATTTTATTAACAACAAAAGTTACAAAACCATAGAGACAAATGAGCGAAATCACTTGTTTTGTCTCGTCATTTGACTTTGGCTTTTTAAAAATCAATTAGGTAAGGATATATATCTGATAAATATTAAGTTAATATACACTAGCTGCAATAGGATCATGAAGAGTTGTTTTATTATATTGAAAACCCTAGACAAAAGATTGCTATATCCTTTCTTTAATTAGTGTTTGGACCTAAGAATTATAAGATTTAAGTATTAATTTGAGTTTGAATCTTTGTTAGCAGTCATCTTTACAATAATGATGTTTACTTATTTAGAAGTTTGGGTATGTGTAGATTCGATCTCTGTCTAAAAAATTTAGATAACTATATAAGACTTTTGATTGCATGAAAATTTGATTATACGATAAAAATTAGCATAACCAAGATGATATTGGGGATGTCAGACACTATAAACAATAGCAAGCACAAAAAAGAAATCATGATTCTATAATATGACATTAATTAACAATCCATTTTTATTGTATCAGTGATAGACTAAATCTTGGAAGACAATTTGAAGATTTGGCCATGTTAGGAATAAAAGGCCAAATTAAACAAAAGAAGCAGAAATGAATGGTTTAGACATTAAGCAAGTCAACTAATTAATACATGTCACAATCAGATGTGCTTGCTAACACAGCTGGGACACTATGAGTTTGATTTCTTCAAGTTTAAAAAGTTTCTGATCTTGTGTAAACAACAATTAATTCAATCACATATATCCAATTAATTAGTAGGCCACCATAACAAAATGTCAAATATCACTAATTAAAGAACTATTTTACATGGGAAAGGAAATCAATGTTTTCAATATTTGTGGTTAGTAGGTCAATATCTTTCACACAACTCCAATAAACTTTTGGATCCTTTTAAAAAAAGTGGTCTAAACCCTTTTTCCTTAAATAAATTTTGATATTAGTGTGAAGGAAAGACTTTAATTTGAGGTGACAGTTTGGGAAAGAAGGTATCTATCTAACTAATTAATTAACTTGCCTTTCACTTTTTATTTAATTTACAGAAAAGCATGATCTTTTCATGGCCTTTGTTTGGTTTGGTCCTTTTCACTACCACTTGTATTTGTATTAATGCTATTGTCATATCCCTAAAGTATTGCTAACTTGCTGTGATACAATACAAGTTATTAGCATATTACTCTATATATATAACAACGTGTACCCGCTCACCATATATAGATCAAGAAATTTTATGATCATATGATCATTTCTGTATATATAAATTATGAGTGATTTATAGATCATAGGCATAAATATAGTCTCATACAAATTTTTCTCACACATGCAATTGTACGCGTCATTTGCATACTCCTATGCCAGTATTCTTATACTCATTGCTGTCTTTTCAAACCTATTTTCTATGTATATATGACTTTGTAGCTGGTCCTCGTTCATATATAATACAGCCAGCTAAGTTTGTATGAGTCTATGTCGACACTCATTATTCACTTAAAAAAAGAAAAGAAAAAAGAAAAAAAAAAAAAAAAAGGGATATCAATTAAAAAAANAAAAAAAAAAAAAAAAGAGGATGAGAGATATTACACCAGAGAAAAAGAAGAAAAATACAAAGAGTTTTGATTGGTAAAGATGGGCTGTCGCGGAAGACTTTGTTTTAGGAAGCTTCTGCTCAATAACTGTACTTAAGTTTGATGTCATTTGATAGCTTTGGTGATATATATATTCCTTTTTGTTTTTTCCTGAATGTGTCTTTTGTTGGGGTTATATTCTAATTTCTAAATAATAATTTTCATTATTATTTATTACAATATTTACCTAGAGAATTGACCATGTTTTTTGTGCTGGGGACCAATGGGCATGGCCAAATGCCAGGCTATAGCCAACTAAAAAGAACAGTCTATTTACGACTTTTGTTAACCATGCTAATACCATACATCAAATCAAATTACCTACTTCCCTCAGCTAGTACAACTAAAATTCTCAGGTTACATCCAAAATATGGAAATTTATCGTTATTAAATACACTTATAAAAATAAAAGAGAAAAATAGTTATCGCGGCCCGGCTCCATAATTTTTTATTTAATAAAGCTCGCATAAGAAATTTGAAAATATCTAAAAATTAAAAAAATTGTAAAATCTATCTATGACCTCAAATTTGGTTTCTCCTGTGCGTCCCACCCCGAACATGTATTTTGCGCGTTCTGCTGACCTCATGGCAGGTTAACCAATCATCGAACGCCACGTAGCTTTGCCAGATTGCTGATACCCACGTTGTGGGCCCGACTTCTGGCTGTCCTCCATCAGCGGTTACAGAGGCTTCTTGGGTTGGGTTGCTGGCTGGCTAGAGCCTCGAGCCATGATGCAAACCTGTTGACTCGTTCGTTGACCGGCCTCATCTTGCAACCTACCGCGTCATATGGTTCTGTACTCAGTTAATGCGATTTGGTCTAGGGTCACAACTCCTTTTATTTTTATTTTTTATTATTATGTTTTATTTTATTTTATAATAATACTACAACAACTTTTCATTTGTTTAGGTACTAAATGGATAGAAAAAATTCTTTTTAGGCCACAACCTCATTTATATGTAAGTGTATGACAATTATACAACTGTAACTATTTTATAATTATATTTTACTTCTCATATATGCCTCATATATACGATAGTTTTGGATATATTAAATGGTTAAATTTATATGTATTCATAAAAAAAATAAATAATGTGTTCTAACTTCAAGAAAGAATATGAGAAGAAGATGGATTATTTTATCCTTCAATTTTGGGGATTAGAAGAAATAAGTTTTCTCTATAATTAGTCAATCTTAATACATATTATAACTCTAAGTTAGAAATTTTTTTTTCTTAAATACACATAAAATTATTCATTTATCCTATTTAATACTATCATGTACACCAAAAGGTCTGTTTGGTCAAATCTATAACAATAGTTAGTTTATTATTTGATTTTGAGTTTTGGTCCCCAATGTATTGAAAAGAAATAGCCACATCTTACTTTATTTGTTGTTAGTTAATATTAAGATTCCATTGTAGAACATTATTAGCCTCTTATTAGTGAAAAATACCTAATTAATGAGTGTGAAGATGAAATTAATGAATTATGATTAATCTAAGTGGTAAAAGAATGTGGAGTTATTTTTGGACAATGGATATCCATTACTAAATCTAATTTAACACTGATATTGTTCTAAATTTAACAACTTAAATTTAATACAAGATAAAAACAAACTCTAAAAATCTATCCATGTGTGAAATTTTATTTCAAAATATCTGGATATCATTAGAAATGAATCTCTAACTTACATATTGTTAATCATGAGCCATCTTTCTAATGCAAAATTCTTCATCTTCATCCACAATTTGTATTGAACAATGTAGTCCCATTATATTTAGTCCAAATTTAATTCTCTCAAATGTAAAAAAGGAAAAAGAAAAAGTATTTAATGCCTAGAGTGGTTCGAACAATCATAGTGGTGCAATGAAATGAGCTCACTCACGTCCTTGGAATCTTTTTTTCCGGTCTACACAATTCCACAAAAAGACAAAGACCGGAAGGAAAAAGAAAAAGTATTTAATGCCTAGAGTGGTGGTGAGTGTAGATGAGCCACACCTCGAACAATCATAGTGGTGCAATGAAATGAGCTCACTCACGACCTTGGAATCTTTTTTTACGGTCTACACAATTCCACAAAAAGACAAAGACCGGCGCTCCCGGCTCACCAAAGCCGAAACCGGAGCCGGCTCGCTCAATCGAACAACGTGGAAGCGCGTATTAATTAGTAGCCACTTAGACCAGGTTCTTCAATCTTCATTGATGTAAAGTAGTAAACATATGCATCTCGTTTAATTAAATCCCGGACCAAACATTAATAATTAGTTACTATATTTTTAACAATTATATAAATAGAAATCCTGGAAAAGCCAGCCTGAAAAAGGTCCAGAGCTCTCAAAGCTCTTCTCTCTCTCTCTCTCTCTCTCTCTGTCTCTGCTGAACAAATCTCACAGTCTCACACATTTTCCAAGAAGACCTGAAAATACACCGTTTCGAGATCGCCGGAAGTAGCTGAGCGTGTTGGCTGGCGAGATTCAAACGGCAATGTGTAACTCACGCGCTCTGGTTGTACTCGCTCTTCTTCTGCACTCAGTAGTAGCTCTGGTCTCTGCTCAGGGATCTAACACTACTACTAGTCCATGGCAAACGCTTAGCGGTAAATACATATAATAATTTGCTCTCTTTGTGTGAGTGTGTCTGTTTTACTTCATGTAATTTGCTTGAATTTTTTATTTTTCTGCTTCTAGTTAATTTTGCTGTTTGGTTGCCAAGAAAATGGAGGAAACGCGAAGTGGAAATTTGAGTTTTGTTTAGTGTTTCGGATTTTGTCGACATTTTTGTTCCACTGGTTCTCAAATTATCAAATTATCTATAATGAGTGTGCATGTTCAAAGTAATTCACTATCAGTGTTTGAAGTAAAATCTACTGCTTCTTGCATAGGGAATAAAGTTTGTAACAACTTTGTGAGCTTGCATGTAGTACAACTTTTATCCTGTCTTTTCTGTTTGGTATCGGAAACAAAAGCCCCTTGGTTTGTAAACAGAGAGACCAAAAATGACACTGAGCTTGGATTGGGCTATAGCTAGGATCTTCTAGAATTGGATATTCCTAAATATTTATTTTCAATTGAATGTGAAACCTGATTTCAAAATGAAGACCCTTTATATTGTAAACTTCCTGAAGCAACGAAGTCTAGAAAGTTTTCATCATTTTAGTGGTTGGAAATGAAAACAAAGGAATTTATTACTGCTCCCTTCAGATTTTCATACAATTTTATTTTTCTATCTAACTATATGCTTAGTGAGCTAACTGGATTGATTTGGTTTGCAGGAGATCCGCCATTGGTCATTGCACGAGGTGGCTTTTCTGGGCTCTTTCCTGGTTTTAGTTCGGATGCATTTCTTTTGGCATTGGTCACTAGTGTACCCGATGTGGTCATATGGTGTGATGTTCAATTAACCAAGGATGGAGCGGGAATTTGCTTTCCAGATCTTTTGCTGAATAATAATTCCAATATTAATAAAGTCTTCCCAAAAAATGAAAATAGTTACCCAGTTGATGGAAGTACTACCCGAGGATGGTTTACGGTGGATTATACTCTCAAAGATCTAACAAATGTCTTTGGTGAGTACAAACTGGCTGAAACTGTTTCCATTATATGTTACATGTCATTTTCACACTCTTGTGCATGTGCATTTTATTTGAATATAGAAGTAATAGAAGATAAATTTTCATTGGATCTAAAAGATATGCTTTCCTTCTTTATCACTTATGTTTACACTCCATCGTCTTACAAGTAATTGAGAGGCAAATCTCCCAAAAGTAAATTTATTCTTTTCCTTTTATCGTGGTGGGCTGCTTATGGTTATCACATATCAACCTAGTTTTTTCTGGTAACAAAAACAGTTTCTTTTTTATTACACTTTATGAACCTGATTGAGTACACAGTCAAATATTAATGCAACACCTATAGCTCGTGAATCGTGATGGTTAAAAACAAGGGAAGCAGAGAATCAAAATCTTAAAACAAATGAGCCACTCCAAATTAGCTGTCTATGTTCATTCATATCATGTTTTTGCTTTGTCATTTCATAACCATGTATTGTTGGTGTTTTCAATGATTTTAGTACATTTAATTGAACCATTTCAGTTTTCCTTTATTTCATATTGCGATTGATGTTTATGGTGTTTTTCTTTTAAGACCGGTTCTATGTCTTTTATAGTTCCAATATAAGTCCCAGTTGACTTTTCAAACCCCAAACAATAAGAAGAAATTACAACTAAAACGAAGCCCTGTTACAGTCCCACACAATAACTTCTCCTGTTAGACACCTATAAATCATGGTCAGAATCCACAATCATATGAGCAAAATAAAAAGTTCAAATTTTGAATTAAATTCCAAAGATGATGTTTCAAATATACTTCACTTCACAAAAAAAGAAAGAAAAAGAAAAAAGAAAGAAAGATTTGTTAGGATTGTGGTCTTAGAAAAAATGTCATATATATTCATATACAATGTGTATCACCATGTGTATTATAGAAAGAAAAGTATATGTCATATTTCTAATATAGATATGTCAGACATACATTTACGAAGTTCCAACTTCCATTTTTAAGAGGATCCATATTTTTATTTTTAAGAAAAGAAAGAGAGAAGATTTTTGGGTCCCATTTCACGATGCGGTTCTTTAGCTGCATTACTTTGGCCATGCTTCATGTGTGTTACTGAGCACTGCTACAGTAATGACTCTGATTGCTGCAATTTTAGGTGTGGCAATTTTTATATTTATTACTGATATCTTGTTAACCATACAGTTACACAGGGAATATATTCTCGAAGTAATAGGTTTGATAACAATATGTACCGCATTTTCACTGTCGAAGAAGTGGCTACGCAAATAAAGCCACCAGGCTTATGGTTGAATATTGAGGTAAATGGTAGACTGTTTTTCTTGTCCTTGAACTTGTGCACTTTTGTTTTAACCTATTTGTTTAGATTTGTAAAATATGCCTTCTCAGTTGTCAATTTGAAGCAACTTATTTTCTCTAATGCTTTTGCAGCATAATATATTCTTCTCACAACACAACTTGAGTATGAGAAACTACGTGCTCTCTGTATCCAGAAAAGTAGTTGTCAATTATATCTCATCACCAGAGGTGGCTTTCCTGAACAGTATTAAAGCACGAGTTAGTCCAAGCACAACAAAGCTGATTTTTCGGTTTCGGGAACAAGATGAGATTGAGCCTTCAACCAACCAAACTTATGGTGCTCTATCAAATAATCTCACATTAATCAAGACTTTTGCCTCGGGAATTATAGTTCCTAAAGATTACATATGGCCTGTCACTAATGATCTTTATTTAGAACTTCACACTTCAGTTGTTTTGGATGCTCATAAAGAAGGACTACAGGTATTTGCATCAGGTTTCGTGAATGACATACCTTTACCTTACAATTACAGTTATGATCCAGTGTCTGAGTACCTGCAATTCATTGACAACGGCAAGTTTAGTGTTGATGGTGTGCTTTCTGACTTCCCGATAACTCCATCAGAAGCCATTGGTAATTATCTTCTTCGTGCTCATAAGAATTGTGTTTAGCTAAATATTTTAATATATGTACAAATTCTAAAGTTTTGGTTTTATATTTAGTTCTCTCTTACCTGATATTATTCATTTTGAAAGAAAATTCATATTTTAATGCAAGAAAGGATTCATATATATTTGACTGAAATCAACGAAGCACTAATCTGATTCTTTGAAAAAAAATATTTTCTACAACGATCCCTCGATAGAGGTAGTAATAAATGTTTCATAAAACATCTTAATTTAAGCGTTAATTTTATTGCTTATTCCAATTTATGTTTAATGACGATGATTTCTGTTAAACTACTGCAGATTGCTTTGCTCATGTAGGAAAAAATGCTTCAGTACAGAGTACGTTATAGTTTTTTGGTTTTTCAATTTGAAAGTCGATCATTTTCTGCTCAGCTAATTTTTATAGGTTGTCTGATTTTATATTTCATTGACATGCACAATTCTTTTAGCATTATTTTTAATCTATTTCTTTCATCTTCTCATACTCCAGCCAAGACTTTGGTTATCTCGAAACATGGAGCAAGTGGAGACTACCCTGATTGTACTGACTTGGCATACACGAATGCAATTGAAGATGGTGTAGATGTACTGGACTGTCCTGTCCAAATTTCCAAGGATGGGATACCATTTTGCTTAAGCTCAATAAATCTTATAGATAGTACAACAGTTGCTCAATCAAGTTTTAGCAACCTCACATCGAACATTCCGGAAATTAAGGCTGGAACAGGAATATATACCTTTAGCCTAACATGGGAAGACATTAAAAAACTAACCCGTAAGTTGAAATCATATCTCATTTGCTTGCTGCCAGTGTGGCACCCGTCAAATTTTTCACTTTTCTCTGATCTCTTCACAAACCATAGAACGTTTGACCCTTAAAGAGGTGTCATTCTTAGACATTCCAAAAATTATGTTCAGACTGGTGTTACATATTCTCCTTTTTTCTTCTAAACGGGTAACTGGGAAAAGCCTAACCACTTTCTGATACACTTCTATATCTGGAATGCTGCTCTTGTTTTGATTTTATACAAAACTTTCATAAAAAAACTATGGATTCAAGACAAAGAACATACATAAGAACTTGCCTTGAACATCATAAGTCTTAATATATGTAGAGAGACCCTTTCAAGTATATTTGTTCTCACTACTCTTTTACTTTTTTCTCTTACATGTACCTAGCCTACTCAACTAGCATGTTCTAATATTTTACCTCAGATTGAATTTATAGACAGAACTCTTTTCTTGAACAATTATTTGATATTCAAGTATTAAATTTTTTCTATTTTAACTGTAGCGACTATATCAGCCCCCTATTCATCGTACACATTGTACCGGAATCCGAGGTTCAAAAATGCTGGCAAGTACTTGACATTATCAGATTTTTTGGCCTTGGCAAAGAATGCGAGCTCTCTCTCTGGTGTCTTGATTGGCATAGAGGTGAGCATTTGCTTCAAAATTTTACTGCCTATTCTGTGATTGCATGCTTTGATTTTGGAAGTTGCAATAGTTCTTTTTCCTAATTGTGACTCCAAATAAACTTTCACCGCGTACATTTCTACCATCACCATCACCATGTCATTGTCATTCTCTTCTTCACCATGGGCTTGGGGATCTTGTTGAATTTGGTGGATCAGAGTGACCCAACTAATGCTGGTTGCAAATATGTAACTAGTGGGTTACATATTAAATGTCTCATCTACAGAACGTCATTTGTTTTGAATAATGCACCAGGGCCAATGCTGAATGTTCTATATCTCATAATGGTCAAAACTCAAAAGTGGCTTTTTGTGCATAACCACCCCTGATTCTGAACTTTCTAATTATGATGACATTTTGTACTGCTTTCTTTCAGTATGCGGCTTATCTTGCACAGGAGCAGCGATTAAGTGTAACTGATGCAGTCATTAATGAGTTGAGCAAAGCTGGTTTTGATAATCTGACATCCCTAAATGTCATGATTCAGTCCACTAATAGTTCTGTTCTAAAGAAATTCAAGGAGGAAAGCAAATATGAACTTGTTTACAAGATTGAAGAGGATATAGGTGATGCCCCTACTTCAACTATTGAGGACATCAAGAAGTTTGCCAATTCTGTGGTCATCAAGAAGGACTCTGTCCTTCCTGAAAGTCTGGCATACGTCACAGGAACAACAGATGTTGTATCAAAGCTACAATCGGCTAAGCTTCCTGTTTTTGTTGAAACCTTCAGCAATGAGTTCGTATCTCAAGCATGGGACTTCTTCTCAGATGCAACTGTGGAGATCAATTCATTCGTCCAGGGATCCAATATTAATGGGGTCATTACAGACTTCCCCAAAACAGCTGCGAGATACAAAAGTAAGTGTGTACTTCTCTGTATATGTATATATTATCATTTGTGCCTGCGGTCCCTGAACTCTGCTCCTTAAAACATATTTTGATTCATTTCTCCCCTTATGTTCTGTGTTTCAAATTGCCCTGTTCTGTCAAGTTTGACATTGTTTACTTGCCAAAATTTTGATGGGCACCACATCAGCTTGGCTAATGGAAAGGATGACGTACTTGATGAAATTGGGCAATTTTAAGGGGGGGAGGGTTGTTTTGGGTGTTGGGTTGTGGGATAGGCATAATTTATCACATTTGTGCCATTTGAAACTGATATTTTGGTGCTTGATTTAACGTAGGGAACTGGTGTTTGGCTGATCCCAAAGCCATACCTAACTACATGAGCCCCATTCAGCCAGCCAGTCTGTTGCAAGTTGTTTCTACTGGTTACTTGCCACCTACTGAGGCTCCAAACCCAGCCCTGACAGTGAGTGATGTGACTGAGCCGCCTTTGCCTTCTGTTGATTTGTCCCCAGCGTCTGGTCCATCCGGTGGCTCTGCAGCAGGTACTCCACCAAAACCGAACGGGCAGCCCAAGACTGCTGCATGCTTCTTCCTCTCGACTCTGGCCATGCTTATTGCTACTCATTTCCTGCTCTGAAACTCTGAGGCCATTCACTCAATAGTGTGTGGTCTTGTAATCTTCTCCATCTCATGGCTCTTGCTTGGAGCTTTTTTGCTGAATGAATGCACGGCTGATCAATTTTTTATTTTCGACATTATTACTGAACAGCTGTGAATTCAATTGCTTTTGATGTTGTAGGTAATGTTCATTCTTCGCCCTCGTAAATTAAGGATATACATACTATGAAACTACGTAGAGGTAGATGTCGTGATGATTTTATTTATTGTATGCAGCATTTTTCTGATTTTTGTTTTGTTTCTGAAAGACTTAATAATATTCTTTGGTGTGTATTATAAAATATAGAAATCGGGGATACTTGTAAATTTTTCTTCCAATTTTTTTTTTGAGCGACTTGTTGGTATTTGATATTTTCTCATAGGTATTAAGAATATATCCAAGAATTTAATCATACTTTCATCCCAAAAGTGAAGCAACCAACAGATCCAGACCTTTTTAATTTTAGTTATGTATTTATTATCCAAGAGTATAGAGTAAAAGATAAAATGAATTTATATAATCCTAGAAGTTATATTACCTGGTTAGAAAATGAAATGAGAATCCAAATCCAATTATGACCGTCTTTTATCATGATTTCTTTTCCGGTTCTCTAGCAGGGTACGTAATTATATAGGCCATAGGCTTGTTAAATGAGTTGGGTCGGGCCAGGTAAGTCCAGCAGAGGGCGTAAGCCCCACCCGGCCTTGAGCTCTTTCGGCCCTAATGGCTGGCTGGACAAGCCGAGTTGCCACCAAATCTCACCACAAATGTCACTTTAGCTGTTAGGTAAAAGATTTGATTTTAACGTTGTGCAAATTGCTTGGCTTCTTTAGGTCACATGATTGGTCTGTGCTTGCTGTGTTATTCTCAGCCTCCTTTAGATTGTGTTCAATTTTTATTTGAGGACTGCATTGGCCTCTCTCACACTCAAAAATAATCCACGTGTTATAATATTGGTGGACGACAAATTTATAAATTTAGGGTTGGATTTTAGATATTAATAATTGTACACATGTTATAACTCTAATGAATAATTCTATTTGTACACACTTAATTGACCAGCCACATTTACTAACCACCTTATATGGTGGCTGATGTGGTCATGCCATGTTAATTAATAAAATGAATTGACATGAATTTTAAATTTTAATTATTTGCATATCAGCTCAACCTCATCTGTTATATAAGGTGGTCAGCTAATCTGGTGAAGTGGGTATTGTATAAATAGCATTAGTCAATTCTAATTGATTAATCACACACTGCCACATGATATATGATCACACAGAATAATTTTTCAAATTTGTGTGAGGTTGTTGGGTATCATGTGGCACAGTCAGACCTATTTAAAAGATGACATTAGTCCAAAATAACTTAAATTATTAATTATATTAAAAAACATATCATAAAATTTGATCCGGATCCTCTTTTAAATGGGTTTTTTGGGCATTGCCCGGAAGGAACAATTCTCACAAATATTTCAACTGGAGAGGATAAAAAGAGGAGCAAATGAAGAGAAATAATCCATAATAATATTTGAGATATCGTTTTTTATATGAAACAAACAAAAATGGCATTTTAAGGTGTAAAAATCTACCTTAAGAAAGAAAAAACATTATGAAACCATCAACAAGGAAATTCTACTATATGTGGTAATTCCATCATATTCAATAATTAAATTTTGCATTAAAATGGCCAAAAAAAAAAAATTTGCATTAAAACGTACCTTATACGTACAATTGGCATTCGATAGGTCCAACAACCATGGAAACTCTATCTGGATTCTTGTACGTGATTATAGGTGAAAAATTCTAGTCCTTCTGACGTGGTATCTACTTCAAATTTCCTTCTATTACGGAGAGAAAAAATACCAAAAACAAAATGCCATGATTTTATCTACCATTAAATTTGATCTACACAAACACCCTATATAAGAACAAAGAAACCATATACCAAACATTGTATGCATTTGAATAGAAAAAGATCGAGCTAGTAACAACAAAAAACAATGGGCTCGAGCTTGGCTATCCCATGTGTTTGCTTAGTGTTCTTGCTAGCATCCATTACCAAAGCTCGAGCTCAGAGTACGGTTTTCGATGTAACCAAATATGGTGCTGGTGCAAATGAAAAAACTGATTGCAGCAAGGTAATGTTATCTTATTTAAGATTGTGTTTGTCTGTATTGCAAACATTGTATATATATATACAAATAGATTTAAGGGTTTAAAAATCTGTACTTTTTATATATATACCACATATGTTTTTACCATAAAATTCTCTCATTTTGATTCAAAATATGGTAATGATCGAAGATATATATGTGAAATTTTTTGGTCATTTTTAAAATTTATTTTGTTATGTAGGCCTTGAGTGATGCATGGAATCAAGCTTGTCAAGCCAATGGAGGTGGTGTGGTGTTATTCCCAACAGGGACCTACTTGGTGGGCCCAGTGGTTTTAAAAGGCCTATGTAAGGGACCAATGGAGGTGAAGATACAGGGGACCCTACAGGCTCCCGCTAAATCTTCGGTTGATATTGACCATTGGATCAGCTTCCAATATGTGGATCACTTGGTGATTGGTGGAGGTGGATCGTTAAATGGCCAAGGACCCTCTGCTTGGTCCTACAACAACTGCAGAAAAGATCCACATTGCAAGCGACTTCCTACTGTAAGTACTTAATTATTAACCCTACCAATGGTTCTCATTTTGTTAATTAATTTGGATCAAGATCTTCTCCTTGTTTTGACTGTCATTGACTTATAATCTAAATACTCTATTGGAATGTGTTTTTGAGTATTACTATCAACCCTAAATAGAATTCAAATGGACCAATATGTAGAATAAGTCAATATATATGAGGAGATAATCCAAATTCTGATGGACATGATGGATGAATTTTTGTATGATCTCTTTTCATATACATTTGGATCTCGTCATGTATTATTTTTGTTCAGTCATTGAGATTCGATTTCGTGAGCAACGCAAACATAAACCACATCACATCGATAAACAGCAAGAACGTCCACATCAACCTCTTTGCATGCCATGCCATGACTCTCAGCAACATCAACATATCAGCTCCCGGCGACAGCCCCAACACCGATGGCATCCACATCGGCGGATCGCACGATATCCAGATCCTGGAGTCGGTGATCTCCACAGGTGACGACTGCATTTCCTTTAGCTCAGGATCCAACAACATCAGCATTCGTGGAGTTCACTGTGGGCCCGGCCATGGCATCAGCATTGGAAGCCTTGGCAAATCTGCTGGTGAGGATATTTCGGGTTTAGACATCAGGAACTGCACCTTTAAGGGTACCCAAAATGGAGTCAGAATCAAGACATGGGCTCCTTCTCAACCAGGCACTGTTTCAAATCTTAAGTTTGAACACATTCAGATGGATAATGTCAACAATCCCATCATCATTGATCAACAATATTGCCCTTCTGGTGGTTGTAATGCAATGGTAAGTATATCTATCTGCTTTTATTTGCTTTTTTCACTTTTAATCATATATAGATTACAGATTAAAGGATTATATTAATGTGACATTATACTTTCAAAAAGTATTATGAATCCAATAGAGAATATGAACACTACTCTTGTTCTGATAAAAACTATTAGAAATGGGGTTAATCTCTTTGATCGTCTGCAGGAAGCCTCCCAAGTTAAGATCAAAGATGTGAAGTTCAAGGACATTTGGGGAAGTTCAAGCTCAGAGGTTGCAGTTACTCTAAAATGTAGCCAAACAAAACCTTGCGAGGAGATTGAGCTGAAGGACATCAACCTAGCATACGGCAAGGAATCAGCAACTTCTTCCTGTTCAAACGTAAAAGGCAAAGCTTATGGCGTACAAAAACCCCGCGCTTGCATATGATCGAACGCACTGCATGCGCGCTATCAGCTGCTACAATACATCATATATATACACACTAATATCTAAAACTCAAACTTTATCGATCTATGTCTCTTCACTATTTTCTTGTATTGTCTCATCATCACTGCCTATTTTTATGGTAAATTATTATTTTTGCGTACTCCCTTACTCTCTCTCTCTCCCCCTCAATTTCTCTCAAACTCTTAACGTACGTGGGTATATCACTATTATTATTATACATGAATTACATTACTCATACATTGTAAATTCATGAACTATCTCTTATATTGGATTTGATCGATACTTGTAATATGTATCCAATTACAACCCATTATGTTTAACACATTTTTAGTTGAATGGGTGGAACATATGCCTCATTTACATGGCTTGTAACTGTGGATTCATGGGGAACATTGATGGGTGGTAAAGATTTGTCACAATTTGTTAGTTCATATATATTAAAAGCAATCTCTACAAAACGTAATGTTTTATACCATAAAGTAATCAATACTAAATTGGCCAATGGCCATTTAGTAGTGGTGACACTTATTTTTTCTTTTATGGGAGGAAGTCCGACCATCTAGAATTTAAATTTTATAAACGACAATTGATTAATAATAAAAAATCCTAACTTGTAAGCTACCGTTAAACCTCCTATTTAATGTACACTATTAATACCTCAATAACCTCTAATCAACGACACAAAAACTAAAATAATTTAAAATTAAATTAAATTGTTATTGACCACCTTGAAGTTTGCATAATTTAGTACTTTAAAATCTGGACGAACCAATTTGTATGTAACCAATTTGATATCTGCCATTTGGCAATAAAACAAGAGTCTTTGAAAGCCCAAGTGGGTGACTAAGTACGGGTGGGCATAAACCCGGCCATGCTCGTATTGAGTCCACTTTACATAAATTGACCCGCAAGCAAAAAAAATCCACCTAAGTTGTCTAAACGAGTCAGTTACGGGTTTGGGGTCTAGCCCACCTGTATGTAACCGCGAATAATTTATTTTATATTATTTTAGTGTATATTTATTAATTATTATAATAAGTATTTTTTTTCAATCCCAATCCTCAAACTCCCCATCTGGTGATTCTCCCTCTCAATCTCTCTTCTTTGTCGAGGTCCATAATCCAAAACCTAACCCTCAAAACCTTAAATATGTGTTTATAAGTAAAACTATACACCATTTAATTTGAAATCTCTATAATATAACCTAAAAAGTTAAAACCTTAATATAAAATCTCCCTAAATTTTAAAATATGGTTTTCACAGTACAAAATGAAGAAAGAATACAAATATAGTCTTATTTTGTTCCTTTTTTTTTTTGATAGCTTATATTTGTTCTTTTGAGTTTTGACATTGTACGTATATAGTTTCCTTCTATCTTCTGCATTCTTATTAATTTGGGAGAACAGAATCTCTTAATACTCCCTTAAAGAAATTTAATTAAAACATATCGAAAACAAAATCCCATGGTTTATCATACCATTAATTTCTAGCTACACAAACACCCAATATAAGAACACAGAAACTATAACAAATATTATACACATATGAATTGAAGAATAGCTAGCAACAAAAAACAATGGGCTCGAGCTTGGCTATCCAATGTGTTTGCTTAGTGTTCTTGCTAGTATTCATTACCAAAGTTCGAGCTCAGAATACGACCTTTGATGTGACCAAATACGGGGCCGTTGCAGATGAAAAAACTGATTGCAGCAAGGTAATGTTATTGTAAGAGTTCGTCTTAATTAGTACAAATATTGTAATTGTATGATATATAAACATATTTAAACATATTTATTAATGGTTCAGAAAGTTATACTCTTGTATAGAAAATAAATTTCGTCAAATTCTAAGGCTTAAAAATGTGTTTGTCACGCATATATATTTGTATTATAGAGTTTTCTCTGATTTTAATTCAAAATATTGTGATGAGTATGTAAAAAAATTTTGGTTATTTATTTAATTATTAGATTTATTTTGTTTTGTAGGCCTTGAGTGATGCATGGAATCAAGCTTGTCAAGCCAATGGAGGTGGTGTTGTGTTATTCCCAACAGGGACCTACTTGGTGGGCCCAGTGGTTCTAAAAGGCCTATGCAAGGGACCTACTGGGTTGAAGCTACAGGGTACCCTTAAGGCTCCTGCTCAGGTGGAATCTTCGGTTGATATTGACCATTGGATCAGCTTCCAATACGTGGATCAGTTGGTGATTGATGGGGGTGGGTCGTTGGATGGCCAAGGACCCTCTGCTTGGCCCTATAACGATTGCAAAGAGAATTCAAAATGCAAGCTACTTCCTGCTGTAAGTTTTTAATTGCACTGATCTATTGGTTCTATAGATCCTAGGCTAGCTGGGTTGGGCAAGGCCGGAGTTGAGATTTTTTTCTTTAATAAATACTCATAAAATGGTTATCTCTAACTATATATATGCATGAGGTCTCGTTAATTTAACATATTTTACATCTCTTATAACATGTATGAAAATCACACTATATATATATAACTATGAGTAGTCCTATAACAAGTCGTGGAAAATAAGTCACAATTAACCATCAACTCATGCAATAAATTTTACATTATATATCAAAATGATCGATATATATATGGTAAAAAACCATTGTCGTTTTAAAACCTACAAAAATTTTCAAGCAAAGATTATTATTTATTTGTTCATATATGCAAATATGATTGTTAACATTAATGCTTGCTATATTTCTTCATTTTTGTTCAGTCGTTGAGATTCGATTTCGTGAACAATTCAAACATAAACCACATAACATCGATGAACAGCAAGAGCGTCCACATCAACCTCTTCGCATGCCATGCCATAACCCTCAGCAACATCAACATATCGGCTCCCGGCGACAGCCCCAACACCGACGGAATCCACATCGGCGGATCGCGTGACATCCAGATCCGGGACTCGGTGATCGCCACAGGGGACGACTGCGTCTCCTTCAGCTCAGGGTCCAACAACATCAACATAAGTGGGGTCCACTGTGGGCCTGGCCATGGAATCAGCATTGGAAGCCTTGGCAAAACTGCTGGTGATGATGTTTCGGATTTAGACATTAGAAACTGCACCTTTAAAAGGACTCAGAATGGGGTCAGAATCAAGACTTGGGCTCCCTCCGAACCAGGCAGTGTTTCACATCTTAACTTTGAGCACATTCAGATGGATAATGTGAACAACCCCATCATCATTGATCAACATTATTGCCCTTCTGGTGGCTGTAGTGAAAAGGTAAGCATATATCTATGATGTCTATATGTGCTTCTATATGATTTCTATATGTGACTAATATGATCAACAATATATATATATATATATATATATATATATATATTGCATGTAGGGTTACTCGAATTAATGCCATAGAATCTATTAGAAATGGGGTTAATCGATCTCGTTCATTTTTCTGCAGGATTCGTCCCAAGTTCATATTAAAGATGTGAAGTTCAAGGACATCTGGGGCAGTTCAAGCTCAGAGGTAGCAGTTGTTCTGAATTGTAGCAAAACAATACCTTGCGAGGAGATTGAGCTGAGTGACATCGACCTTACATACGGAAAAGGAACAGAAACTTCCTCCTGTTCGTACGTAAAAGGAAAAGCTTATGGCGCACAAAAACCCTCCTCTTGCATCTGATCGAACGCACTGCTAGTAGGTGCTACAAATACAAATACAAATACATAAAATTTGATATATATCTGAAATGTTAGTCTAATTTTGGGTTTGGTCAGGGTTTCGACAGGTAGGACTGCTTTCTTGTATTGCCTCATGAGTCACCCCATTTGTAAGGAAATAATATTATTTTTACATTTTTATTCTCCCCTTGAAGTGGACAATAAAGGAAACAAATTTGAGCCATTAATTATTAGATTTGAAATTGATTCAGAATTAAACTATACTTCAGCAGCCGCACCAATAATTACAGTATTGATTATATGAGATTCATAAGCGCCTAAGACTTTGTACAGTAAATCTTAAATCATAAGTTTTAAAACGACAATTTTATACTCCAAAACAATCAATCTTAAATTTTAAACCCTAAACTAAATGTGGGAATGTTCGGGTCAGGCCCATATTGGCCAAATAACCGACCAACAAAGTTTGATGCATTCTCAAAATCAACAACCAACCCGGCCGACTTTGGTGAGTCGGTTGTTAGGTAGGCAACCAACTTTGTCGCTTGATGTTGGGTCGGTTGTGGGTTGGCTCAATTTTTTTATTTTAAAATTCTTCTTTCCTAATAAAAAACATCACAAGTTAATTAATCGTCTCAAATAATTTGTTGCAACAACACAAACAACAATTTAAAAGAAACTACCCTGGGACTCAAAGACTATAAAATTTTCAGCTCAGGTTCCTATAACTTCCTATGAATTGATTCAATTGAATGATATACAACTCAAAGTCTCAAAGACTGTAAAATTTCAACTGTGTAGATCATGTACTCTGTTGCTCTGAATCAGTCTCCTGTAATAAACTTTTCACATTTGTTAGTACTTCAAGACTTTAATCATTGCATTTGGCATAGAGGCAGTAAATGGTACTTCAAGTCTTCAAGCATCTGTTCGTATATATGCATATCAAAAACAAAATTAAAAAGGACTAAGGTTGTACTGAATTGCATATCATGTCAGTACGTACCTGCTCTGGTTTTATTCTCATTTCTTTCATCACTCACTAATATGATATTTCTTTCAACCCACATAACATAAGGCAACTTGCCCCAAGAACAACCGCAAGATAAAAAAAGTTGTTTACATTAATCTCCCATTTCCTTCAATATGTGTCAAATTTTCTTCTTTATGCTTGCTATTGCCATCTTATGCAATGTTTCATAACTTGGCTTCTTCATCTTCTTTTCTAACAACGTACTTGAATAGCCAACAATTACTTGAATACCAAGTGGACGATGAGTGTTTTAGAAGCACTTATAGTTTGAGAGTGGCTTCATAAATAACACCTTCAAATAGGAGACAAACTTCCTGGCATTAATTCTCCCAATCCAAAGTATTCGGACAACTAGCTAGTGTTGTCATCTTGCCAACGAGTATAATAGTCATGCTACATACTAAAAGAGTTAATTTCCTGATATCTAAAACAATAAGTATTTTTCTTTGATAACTTTTAGGCAAAATTAGGATATACTATTTTGGGTCATCTCACCGTCAGTATCTTGTTCTTCCTTCCTTTGTTAATTTGTCTTGCAAGAACAATTGTTTTAGAGAAATATCCATTGATCATGATCGGACAAAAAATAAGAGACACAAAAACTCGGTTTAGAAATTAGAAAATTCTCTCTTTCTGCGTAGAGATAGTTACTCGTCAAATCACATATACTTCTGCAATAAAATAATTTGGACAATCTTGATGGGACTAAAAATTGTAGGACTAGTGTAGCCGGCAAATTGTGTCCTAACTAAATCAATGCGCTTTGACCCTAATTAAAATATAAAGTTTAACTTGCAAGTTTCAACAATGATAAGTTGTTTCTGTTTGTGCTTTTTCTCTTCCATTTATTCTGTAATGTACATGATTACATAATTATTATTGATACAAAACTGTCTATTGATGTAATTGGTAAGGATTACATAATTAATTAAATAATAACTGATTTGATCACAATAGGGATGATTTGTAAATAATAATCTAAAAAAAGATAATTCTGCTAAAGATGAAAATGCACACAAAAAAAATTCAAAAGATAAAGACAATTAGCATTACTCTTTCGCACAATGGACAATGATGCCTACGTACCCGCTTACCGAATTGCATGTAGTAATAAAGATCAACAATCACAAATAACTGAGGCAGCACCTAAATATATATATATATATATATATTAATGGACTACTAACAAGAATTAATATTTTCCTCTGTCTCTGCGAGACTGCCACCCAGAATTCCAATAATGCATAACAATGCGGAATTGGATTCGTTAACTGTTCATGCATGTCTGCTTTTTATCTTTATGTATTTTTCTTTGGACCCATGATTAATATATTCCTTTTTTTGTAAGAAAACCAAATCAGTGCCTTAATTTTGGGAAAAATGCTTGGGTCCTCAAGTTTGAGGACCAACCTTGTCCTCAAGCCCGCCAAAAGTCATAATTCCGCCGTGCCGGTTTAAAATCGGAATCGTTCAATTTTTAGATTACCTAATAAAGATCACCTCTACAAAAAATCAACTCAATCGGAAATCGTTTAGTTGTACAATTGTTAACGAATAAATATAAGGTCATAGTTAAAAGATCAAACCATGTATCTATTGGTTAACAGTTATACAATCAAACGATTTCCGATTGAGTTGATTTTTTCCAGAAATGATCTTTATTAGGTGATCTAAAATTTGAACGGTTTTGATCTTGAGCCGGCATGACAGAATTATAATTTTTAGCGGGCTTGAGGACAAGGTTGGTCCTCAAGCTTAAGGACCCAAGCATTGTCCTAATTTTGGTATCTAGCTATTAGCTAGCTAGTAATGCTGATTATGGACACCTTTCTGTATTTGTATGCCACTGATTTGATTCGTCAATAAAACAGATCAAGAAAAGTCCAATATTCCCATAAAACATCAGTAATGAAGAAAATTGTACTTTATGCTGTTTATTTCTTAATTATGTGGATTCCAGTTAGCTGGGAAAAGTATGTAGATTCCAGTTAGCTGGGAAAGTAAGAGAGCCACAAATAAAAAAGGGATAAATTTTTCAGATATAAAATATAAATGGCGGTCTCTTGAGGCCGCAATTGATATATATATATCGGTTGAATGGATGGTGGTGGATTTTTTTATCGTTACTTTCGAATTGATTGGAAAATCAAATATGGGAAAGACCCAGAAACCCACAGAGCCCACTACGGACATTCAATTATATAACTTGCATTAATAAGTATAAATTGTCATTTTCTTATTTTAATTTGGTTTGGTTTGGTTTATATAACTTTTAAAACATTAATTTATTTTCCTGCAAGAGCTTGGTACATATAAAAGCATCTTATGCGATTTCTCAGTGGAAGGATAGTTGATACCTCACTAGCTCTAGCTTGTCCATGTTGTGAGTACTGCTGAGAGAATAAGAGTTTGAAAGAGAGGGATAGAGGGAGAGAGAGCTAGAGCTATAAAGCCATGGAGTACTCTACTGATAAGGGTGAGCTGTCTGAACCCATGCTAATTACCACTTCATCATCATCGCCCAATATAGTGAGCTCGGAACTAGAAGATGTACTATCAAACACCGAGCTCCCCTACTTCCGGCGTCTCCGAACTGCCACGTGGATTGAGCTGAAGATCCTCTTCCGCCTCGCAGCTCCCGCCGTGGTGGTTTACTTGCTCAACAATGTCATCTCCATGTCCACCCAAATCTACTGCGGCCATCTCGGCAATCTCCAACTCGCTGCCTCCTCTCTCGGCAACACTGGCATTCAAGTTTTTGCCTACGGCCTTATGGTATGTAATACGTACATACATATGATAGTATTGGATAATACTTATGTTACATCATGTACATTTGGACCGCATATTTATGCTTATGTTACATCATGTAAAGTTGGACCACATCTTTATTCAATGATCAATCAATCTAATTTACCATTTATATTCACAATCTAATAATGTTTGGTATATATCTAATTAATCATATATAATATGTACATGATTAAATTTGCTTGTTGCAGCTTGGTATGGGCAGTGCGGTGGAGACCCTATGTGGTCAAGCCTATGGGGCACACAAGTATGAAATGCTAGGCATATATCTTCAGCGTTCAACGATCCTCCTCGTGGCAACTGGGATCCCACTAACGGTGATCTACATCTTCTCCAAGCCCATCTTGATCGCGCTCGGCGAATCAGCCACCATTGCTGCAGCAGCAGCAGTGTTCGTCTACGGCCTTATCCCACAAATCTTCGCCTACGCCTGCAACTTCCCTATTCAAAAATTCCTCCAAGCTCAGAGTATAGTGTTTCCCAGCGCGTACATATCAGCTGGCGGGCTGGGGATACACGTACTTCTGAGCTGGGTGGTGGTGTACATACTGGGGTGGGGCCTGTTGGGGGCGTCGCTGATGCTGAGTTTCTCGTGGTGGCTTATAGTCGTGGGACAATTTTTGTACATCTTGTTTAGTCCGAGATGCAAGCACACTTGGAGAGGTTTTAGCTGGAGCGCTTTTTCTGGGTTATGGGACTTCTTCAAATTGTCTGCTGCTTCGGCCGTGATGCTGTGCCTTGAGACTTGGTACTATCAGATTATAGTTTTGCTAGCTGGGTTGCTTAAAGATGCTGAGATTGCCTTGGACGCTCTCTCTATCTGGTAAGGAATAATAAGGTTTGATAATAAATAGCCTATTACATTTTAGGGAAATTTTTTTTTATGTTACTATAACATAATTAACATTACATGATATATATTATTAACTCTTTTAATTTATAACAGATTAATAATTATACACATATTATAGTTTTATTATTTATATATCACATAGTAATAGGATGGCATCGAAATCTTTAAAGGAGATTTTATTCTAGATTTGGTGCCGGTTTTTGTATTATAGACTTTTAATCAGTTATTAAACTTTCGTTCCTTTTCATTTTTCTCTCTATTTTCTTTCTTCAACGACTTTGATTAAAAAACTGATACCAAAACTGATACCAAGCCTCCTTTGGATCTGCTCTCCAAACTTTTAACCTTCCCAATCATTTTTCTTAAGTATTAATAATAATGAAAGATTGAGTTCCGATCATTCTCGCCACCAGCTACTGTATATGAAGGCTAGTAGCTACTAGCTAGCTGCTATGAAGGCTGGTAGCTACAACAACGAGTCAATCTGTGTTTTGTTTTTAGCCGCTTTATGATCGAATGTCAAGAAAACACTAGCACGTACCTAACCTTTTGGCAGTAAGAGATGTTCGCCTGCCATTAAGACGTGGACGGTGCATTTGGCCTAGTAATAATTCTTAGCTACACTTGCACCCACTCAGAATATTCTATAATTTATATATTTGGTTCGGAATTCGGACTAACATATTGATTTTATGTAACTAAGCTTATACACTTGACAGAATAAAAAGCTCATTTACCAAAAAAAAAAAAAANAAAAAAAAAAAAAAAAAAAGCTTATATCTAACTGTATATTTAATAAATATTTTTCCAATGGAATTAATTTACTTAATGCAGCATGACCATATCTGGATGGGTGTACATGGTTGCTGTGGGTTTCAATGCTGCTGCAAGGTCAGTTACTTATCATGTTCATCCGTAAATATATATATGATACTAAATGATACGACAATTTTTTGTGTGTAACTATTGCTATTTTATTTTATTTGAGATGGGACATCGAATTTGAGTGCAATAATTTATAATATTATGAATGAATGCATTAATTGAGATGAAAACATGCATGCAAATATGCAGTGTGAGGATAGGCAATGAGCTTGGGGCTGGGCATCCAAAATCGGCTGCTTTTGCAGTAGTGATAGTGAATTCCAGCTCGTTCCTCATCTCGTTGGTGTGTGCCATACTTGTACTTGTATTACGACATGTCGTCAGCTATGTCTTCACTGAGGGTGAGACTGTCTCAAACGCAGTCTCAGACCTTTCTCCTTTCCTTGCTGTCTCAATCATACTCAACGGCATTCAACCTGTTTTATCTGGTAAGAACTAGCTACTTAGCTACCTTCTATATTACTAGTACACTGATACTTAACTTTCCTTTTGACCCAAAAAAAATAGAATTTTGAATACTAGGTAGGTCTGCCTAATTATTTAGACACCACTTTGCGACAAAGTATATGTCAAAGACCTAATTAAATCACACCTTTACGTGGTCCATGTTAATTGGAAATTTAGTATATTACGTACATTGGAAAAGACAGCTTTAGAAAATAAGTTAACATGCAAGAGTTGGTGAATGTATTTAATTAGCAGAAAAAAAGACCTATTCAATCTTCAAAATGAAGAGTAGTGTCTAAGTTTGTCTTCGCTACCCACAGTGTCGTCATTGATGTCGCTAATAGGAAAGTTAAAAAGAAAATTACTATTTGGGCAAAAAAAAAAAAAGAAGAAGTTAAAATTACTAGCTATTTCGATCTATATTTTGTTGTTTATAATCTTTTTGAAAGTGGGAAAAGTAAGGTAATAAGGTAAGATGACAACAGCGAGCATCACTGCTCTGGTATAAGATATCTCGACTATATTCTATTTAAGTTTTATTTTTTATTATTCTTGATTGTATGCATATAAATGAGTATATATATATATATATTCCGACTTGGGAAGTACAATCCAAAAATCCCTTTAAACTTCCAATCTTTGACTACGAGAACCCAATAGGGCAAATAAACTTTCTAACAGATTCAGTTTTTTTATCCGTTAAATTCGTTTATATCTCATACAGTATCTATACTATAAATAATTATAAAAAAGCGTTGTTAGTTTAATATTTGCTCTATCAATGATTCAGCCGAACAGATTCGATTAATTCATTAATGGATCGCTAATCTGATACTTTGAATATATGGAGCTTAGATTGATATGCTACAATTAACTACACCTAAACTTGATGAGAAAAACTTGCCCATCTCAATTACAGGTGACATGGCATCATTATTATTAGAGAGAAAGGAGGTTTGAGATATTGAAGTTTGGGATCCTCTTTTTTCTCTAATGGTGATGTCATATCATCCATAACTCTAAACTTTAATTAGTAGTTTCCATGGCCAAAAAAAAAAATAGTAGTTTACGGATTGGATCAGCATGCATGATGATATTATAAATTAAAGAGGGCCAAGGCAATACGCAACTGATCCTGATCAATCCCCTCATGGTTGATACTTACTGATTCATATCCTCTTGCTAATATAATACGCTAATTTCATATTAATTAAATAAACTGTCATTTTTCATTGTAGATTTTTGATCAAAATCATTTAGTTTTTAGACTACTTTTTAAACATCATCTTTTCAAAAAATCAATCAAATCAAAAAATATTTAATTAGTCATGTAATAATTATTAAACAAATATACAATGAGTTTAATGATTACCAAAATTATATTTATTTTAATACAGTTATATAATCAAATAATTTTTAATTTGATTAATATTACATGAATGATCTATAAATAATGATATAAAAAATAAACAATTTTGATAAAAATTGCATAATGACACAGTTTTAATTGATTAATATAAGATAAACACGTAATAAATTAGTAGATGATCCAATCAGTCTAGACGAGACATATATTCCGCACCTAATTAAGGTTATTTTAAGTAATTAATGGAGCACTGCCCTCATTATAGTCATCGATTAAGGTGCAAAAAAAAATTGTCCTATGCGAGGAAATGGTTTCATGTGAGTGGACGTTGGGTACGTCTACCACTAACTTTTTATGGATAATAGCTCTGCCACGTATAACTTTTGAGATG
>QANT01003025.1:0-12000 GCA_003254885.1 Purshia tridentata
TTTTACAATTTACATATCATTAATTTTAGGATAATTTTACATATTTTTTAAATTAAAAACATCTGTATAATATTTTTGGACCTTAGTCAAAAATAAAAAAATATTAAGGTATTAGTCTAAGAGAGGAGAAAAAATTGAATCGGCCTATAAATCACCTTTAATTTAATTATCATACCAAAAACTTGACCCAACAGTCAATACACAGATAAACCGAAAAGAGAGAGAAAAAAATTTACAAATATCTATGGTATGACTCCTTCTCTAATGAGCAGTCGGGTCTCCAAGATTTGGTGTAGATCCATATATTATATGGTGATACATGATGTTTATTTTATACTAGATAATTTCATTCATGTATAAGAAGTGCACTATGTAGATATCATCCTATATGAACATTTTGATATAAAATAAAAATAATGTATGGCAATATGATATCAGAGTCTGAAGCAAGTCTTTAAGATTCGAGTACTCATGTGATAATTTACGTTTATAATGAAAAAATGTGCCCACTTCTCATGGAAACGCAGATGGAGCACACCTAAAGCGAATTGGATTGTACGGTTATTTTTTTCTGATGATTTGAGAGTAGACATTCAAATCCTAAGGGGTACTGGGTACACTAGCAATTATATTTTTTTGTCTTATTAAAAAAAGTAGTTGTTGTAGGGCACAATACATTAAATTTTGTCCCCCTTTTGAAAATAACACCGATGACCCCTCAAAGCTTCCACTGACTCCCCAAAGTCCATCAAATGCTTGATGAAACCTCCCCCTGAGCAGCCTTATAGCTTTTACAAATATATTTTTTTTCAATTTAGCATGGCTCCAAACGGTGCCGTTTTTAGTCAGAAATTAGAAGAAAAAAAAAACAAACAAACAAACAAAACTTGCTTAGACTACTCAAGAACCCAGCCCTCAATTCCGAACCTTAACATCCAAAATCAAAATTTCCAATACCCAACCCCAAACACCCAATCACATTTTGCCATTGTCAATACCTACCTTGGTCACTGCTGTCATCGGTTCCTGCTCACCACCGCCATTGGTCGAAAACCAACACCACCATGATCCCTAAGTTAAGAATCCTAAATCCGCACTAAACTTCCTTTTAAAAGTCAAAGTTGGCCCACGACTTTGAAACACACTAATCATTTTTCATTGAAATTATCTTATAATTATATTTTAAAGAGGATGAAGTTATCTTTAGATCAATAAAAGATCAACAGGAACTAAGGATCACTTTGAAACCAATCGACATGTCATTGTGATATCTCAAATTGAAACTTAGTTCTCATATTCAACTAAGTTGTCAAAACTTGCAAGGAGATGAGCCGACTGTCCCAAATGGGAGTAGAACCATTATCCATATATGAGAAAAGCTTAGTACATCATCGATCGCTATTAGGTAAAGTGCTAAACCAGCAGCCAATTCTTGAGCCTTGAAGTAGAAGTTGACTTTTACAATTCATCTGGTGAAAACAGATTTGTCCCAGAAACACAAGCAAGAACCTTACTATAAAAGACTGCATGTGATAAAACCGAATGAAGGACAATAATTTCCACACCTCTTTAAGAAATGAAAGGAAAAATGTCTCATTGAGCAAAATCATTAACGAAGAAAGCTAATCAACCTAACACTAAAAATATTCTTAAAAGAATTGATCGAAAATAAAAAGAACTCGTACCAGAGCCTTGTATGATTGCATCAATCGCAAAGGTTCATTTTAGGCACCAATTATTTTTTATTTTTTATTTTTTCACATGGATTTTGCTAGCTACCATACAGTATAAGCCAAAAGAAGAAAATTAAAAAAAAAAAAAAGCTTAAGAAGAGAAAAAGTGCTATTAGGAGCTCAGAATTACATTGATTTTCTTGAGAACAATAAGCATCAATCGAACTTATATCTATGGACGTAGACAACGAAATTTTAGTGAAATAAAAAAAGATATTACTAAATTTTCCAAGTTCAAGTTTGACTAGTCAAAGCGAACTAGTGAAGTCATAAGTCCTACATTAGAGATGGCACGTGACAACATTTGAAAAGCCCATCAATCAAATAAAGTTAAAGGCTAAATTGATGAATAATTAGTCATTCATTAGTTCATTAATCAAATTAATGGTATTGATAGGGCTAATTGGTAAATATTGGACTTCATTTAAATCAAGCCAATTAGCCCCAAATCAACCAAATTAGGGTTAAATACCTAAATTATGGAATTATGATATAAATTGAGAGCTAAATCAAATCAATTAGCTCAATTAAATCATATCAAGTCAATTAGCCCTAATCAATCAAATTAAGGCTCAATCCCACAAATCATGGGATTCAAATTTGTGATTCTAAATTAAGAGCCAATTACTTACCGATAAATAGCCTTCAAAAAGATTTAAAGATTTAACGATTTAATTCAAGAATAAGTATTTATCACCATTAGATAAAACACAATTTTAGAGATCGAATCATAAGAATATTCTTATAAAGAATATAGACGCAGAGATTGTTATCTCAAATTTATTAAATACAAAAAAGGAAAATTATTTTTTGAAATTGAAGTGTCCCTTGATAAGTAAAGTTAAACAGGATTCGGTTCCCTCTACCTTGTTGGTTAAGGAGCATGCTACCAATCCTGCTTAGATAATGTTTTCTTGTATCCCAAGTCAGAGTAGTTTCCTTATGTAATATTGATTCTTGTATTGTACCATCAATAACATAGCCCTCAAAAGTGTTTGAGTATCGATTCCATTTATCCATGCTATGAAAGAAGAGAGTGTTAGCAATAAAATAACACGAGAATCAGCATTTGCACTCTGCCATATGCTGAACACTCTGTGCACTAAAAACATAATTAAAACTTAAGCAAATTGTTTGAATGCCCACACCACAGGTGCTTGATTAATTATCAAATAAACCACCCAAACATCCACACACAAAATAAAAAATTCACGAGTAACCCGTGATCATTAAGGTATTGAATAATAACAATTAAAATAAAGTAGTACAAATTCATGTTTATGCGTGACCCCTTTTTTTATTAATTAAAAAGTAAACTTAATTTAAAATTTTATACTGTACGAGTCTTGAAAAAATCTAGATATTTATTTGAAAATTAATTAGCAATAAGAAGAGTAGTTCAAATCTTTATAAGTTACTGTGTAATATTATACTTTATCAATGTGAAATAACACTTCATATTCTCACACGCTCTTATATGTGTGACATCACCTAAATTAGATACGTAGACAACTCATACTGGGTGACGTAGAATATGTGTAATCACTTGACCTAATACACGTGAATAAACTTACTCTAATACCCTAAAATTTGAAAAAGGAGAACAAAGAAGAAAACTAGAAATCTATGGTGCAAAGAGAATACTTTCATTCATAAGAGCTCTGGAGAACGACACTCATGATATAAGAGGTAGGGACCTACAACAATTAAGTACCTCATTAAAGGCACTACAGCCCATCAACTACCTCATTAAAGGAACTACCCTACAGCCAAAATAGACTTTATATACATTCCAAGACAGACCATACCCAACAAGACTCTATACTGCAGCCACTCAATTAAATAACAGCCGAAAATAAGAATAATAAATATAAATTAATCATTTTCAACAAATCTCAACAAACTTGGCAGCATTAGGATATCTTTAAAAGATTTTTCAATTAAAAAATTTTTTATTTTTCAAAAAAGTAAAAAGGATATTTTAGACTTTAAAGAACTTTTTAAAATAAATGTTCAATCGGTGATAAAAAAAAATTGTTTAATTAAAAATATAATTTCTCTCTTTTTAAATTTAAGAATTTCTTTTTTTTAAATATTAATTTATTTATAATTCTTATATAATTTTTATTCTCTTTTTTCTAATAAAAAAATTTAATTAAATAAATTAAATTTTAAAAATAAATAGTATATAAAATAAATACAAATATTTAAAATTATAAGAATTTTTTAAAAAGTAAAAAATTTAAATAACAAATATTACTCATAGATTATCAAATATGAATTTAAACTATGTTATTTTGGAGATACTCTTACACACGTAAACCTCTTGCTTTTCGTTCCTCTCAATCAATTTTCCTTCATTTTTTCTTCCTAGAAAATAAGACATGGGCATAGAAACCATGGAAGAAGGACTACTAAGTGGGTCTGTGCTCCATGAAGAAGGGTCTAGTGGTGGTATCAATGGGGCTGGTGATTTCAGAGACACAACGGCAAGTGGGTCCTCCTCAGTCACCCGTGTTGTTTTTCTCAGCAATTTGGTGGCCGTCTGTGGCTCCTTCACTTCTGGGTGTGCTGTAAGTGACTTGCCATATAAGTTCACACTTTAAATAAAAATTATGAGATAAATAGTGTAAGTNAGATAAATAGTGTAACAGACTTTTTGTTCAAGCATTAGACTTAAATTTTACAAGTAGGATCAGTTGCTTAGTCTGAACTACACAATTACAAATGTTTTGTAGACAGGATATTCATCAGCTGCTCAATCGGGGATTATGGAAGACTTGGACCTCACTGTTGCAGCAGTAAGTACTAGNAAAAAGAAAGAGAGACATGTTCATAAATTTGAAAAGGGTTTTTTACACAAATACCACATGAACTATAGGAAGTGTGCTCCCGCACCGCTTGAATTTTTTTTATTACTATTTACCACCTGAAGTTATCAATATATGCCAATATGACACCTCCAGTCAATTTTTTTGTTAAATCATTAACTTTTTTTTTAAACTTCCTAATTTGCCATCAAGTATAACAAAGACAAGCGAAATTTTTTAAGGGCAAATTTGGAAGTTTGAGAAAAAAGTTGATGATTTAACAAAAAAATTGACTGAAGGTACCACGTTGGCACATATTCATAATTTTAAGTGGTAAATAGTAATAAAAAAAATTTGGGTGGTATTAAAGCATACCCCCTATAGTTCAGGTGGTATTTGTGTAAAAAAGCCATTTGAAAATTATGAGATAAATAGTGTAACAGACTTTTTGTTCAAGCATTAGACTTAAATTTTACAAGTAGGATCAGTTGCTGAGTCTGAACTACACAATTACAAATGTTTTGTAGACAGGATATTCATCAGCTGCTCAATCGGGGATTATGGAAGACTTGGACCTCACTGTTGCAGCAGTAAGTACTATTAATTTTATTTTTATTTTTTATTAAAAACATTATCATCCCATTTTAACTGTCTTCTTCCCCTTTTTTTTGTTTTGTGGCAAGCTAGTGTGTGCAAAGCACTTTAACAAAAGTTTGCCATTATGAAATTTACAAACATGGATTTGCTCTTGTCAATTTCGAATGCTAAATAAAAGTCTTGGTTCTTTGGAGTGTGATATGCAGATGATAAAAAAGGTTGTACAACTACCCTCAGCAGTGGACTTAATATTACATCAATAGCATGAATATATTTTATTGGTCAATTTATGATGAATAACATTTATGTTTTTGCTTCTATGCTCTTCGCTTCTCTTTGTTCAATTGTACAAATTACTAAACTTCAATGCAATCAAATGTTGTCTTTATAAATTATGTATATTTTAGGTTGTTAAGTTTCGAGTTGTCTGCATTTGATTAATTTTCTTCTCATTTTGCAGTACTCAGTTTTTGGTTCAATATTGACAATTGGAGGAATGATTGCTGCATTGGTAAATGGGAAGATAACAGATCTCATTGGTCGTAGGGGGGTAAGTTTTGCATTACCCTTTATCTCTACAGTCTACCCCTGATTCATATTATTAAATTATATATTATCTAAAACTTTTTGTTCTTCTCCTGTTGAATTTATCAAGCAGGCATGTGGCTCTCTCAAATATTCAGCACTGCAGGGTGGCTCACTATAGCATTTGCAAAGGTTTCTTATTTTTTCCATCACGATATACATATGAACATAAGGATGTGCAAGTTCATGGTTTAGCCAAAAAATGGAATTTCAAATTATTGAGGATTGGTAGGAAACCAAGCCAATGTTTTTTTCGTTTTCCCCTCCAGCTTTTGTTGGTCCCCTCTTTATAAATTCAATGAGAAGTTGAGTTAATTGATTGATGTAGAGTGCTTGGTGGCTGGATTGTGGACGGCTGTCGTTGGGATTTGGTGTCGGTCTAATTTGCTACGTGGTAATTGTAAAATTGCAATAACTTCTGTTTATAATCTATCCATATAAAGCATATATTATGAATCTATGATCAAATTATTATCCATAAACAGGTACCTGTATACATAGCAGAAATAACACCTAAAGATCTTAGAGGAAGGTTTACTTCAGCTGCTCAGGTATAATTATACTAAATTGTTGTAAGTACGAGATAAGAGTGCCTAATTCATAATCCTTTGTGCCTCTCTTACCACTCCTTCTCTAATTACTAGCCTATATTCCACTAAGTGCACAGTTTATGGTTACCTGTGGCCTAGCACTGATGTTTTTCGTTGGAAATGTCATAAGCTGGCACACCATGGCTGTAATTGGTAAATAATCTGCTAGTCCTTCATTGCATTAATTTGATCCTTGTATCAAAATTGAACCAACCACTTAATAGTTATAAATTTTGTATTCAGGTGCTATTCCATGTCTTCTACAAATTATAGGTTTATTTTTCATTCCAGAGTCTCCAAGGTGGCTGGTGAGTCCAAGACTCTTTAAATTTCTTGTCTTTATTACTTTATTATGCCAAGAGGATAAGCATAAGTCTTTTCACCTAAAAAAAATTCAGCTGCAGACACTTTTAATTAGAATGTTCGAATGATTGATACACTTGAAGTCTTTTCACCTAAAAAAAATTCAGCTGCAGACATTTTTAATTAGAATGTTCGGATGATTGATACACTTGTTTGCAGGCCAAAATTGGTAAACAAAAAGACCTTGAAGTTGCTCTGCAGCGTCTCAGAGGAAAGAATTCTGATATATCTCAAGAAGCAGCTGATATCATGGTAACCTTCCAAGCTCCAACTTCATGTTATTATGAAAAGTCATCTGTTTGGTAGCACACTCAAAACAGATAAAATGTGCTCTCATATTATGGCAGGCCTACACAGAAATCTTTCAGCAGCAGTCAGAAAGAATGCTAGACTTGTTTCAGCTGAGATATGCTCACTCACTCATTGTAAGCTACCTCAAAAGAAATATAATAAAAAAATTATCTACATTTTTACCTTCTCTTTTCATGATTTGTCTGAACTTTATATGCATATTTGATTCGGTTTAGGTTGGAGTTGGGCTGATGTCACTGCAGCAATTTGAGGGGGCCAATGCGGTAGCTTCTTATGCAAGCTCTATATTTGTAGATGCTCGTAAGTCAAAAGCTTTGCTTCATATACTTAAACAAAGTACAACAGATAACATGATTTCATATCCATTTTCTGGCAGATTTTTCAAGTAGCATTGGGACTATAACAATGGCTGCTGTTGGGGTACATAGTTTCAAAAGTTCAAGTGAATAGAGAGTTATGTTTGATGCATATATATCTTAATTATGTAGATGTTTTTTTTACAGATACCTAGTATTGCATTGAGTGTGATGTTGACAGATAAATCCGGAAGGCGGCCACTTCTGATGGTGAGAATGGAAAAGAACCTTACTTTTTTATGTTGAATATCAATAACTCCACACTGAAGTCACCAAATTTTTGCAGGTTTCTGCTGGGGGAATGTGCTTGAGTGTCTTTCTTGTGGGCTTAGCATTCATCCTTCAGGTTTCTCCTCAAACTAAATTTTGATACTTCTCTCTTTGTGTTGTTGTTTGCTTCACATACAGATGAGCGTACTTTGAAGTACATCTTTTTGTTATTGCAGGACCTTGACTATTGGAAGGAGCTCACTCCCATTTTTGTGTTCATCGGCATGGTGGTACATACAATATAACTAAAAAACAAGCATTCCTTTTTTTTTTCTCTTGGAAAAAATTGGCCACATCTGTTGTCTCCTTTCATCATGCTTTAACAAACAAAATTCATGTGCGGATTTAAATGCTTTATTTGGTTAGGTTTGGCATAAAGGTTGTTTTACAAATAGTCAGTAATATTTCAAATCACATCTTAAACTTTAAGGCATGAAGTCATATTATAGCTGAGTGGTGACTTCCCCTTTCAAACTTGAGCAATACTTCAACTTCACCTTGTTACTGCATTCAGGGTTATGGTTTATCATACACAATGGGCATGGCAGGATTACCCTGGGTTATTATGTCAGAGGTAGGTAGCTTTATTGTTCTTCACCCTTGTGTGCTTTCATTAATTTGTTACCTGCAATTTAAGAGAACAATAAAATTTTATAATAAATACTGGGTGGTTTCCATTTCAGATATTCCCCGTAAACATTAAGGGTTCTGCTGGAAGTCTGTTGAGCTTGGTAAAGTGGTCTTCTTCTTGGCTAATGACATACACCTTCAATTTTATGATGGAATGGAGCTCAGCAGGTATCTCAATCAACAACACACTCCCCAAAGTTTTTTTCGTCTTTTTGTTTTGGTTTCCCCCCTCTCTTTCTTGCTCTTTCTGTTTACTAATAGTTGGTCACACTACTTCAGGAACATTTTTCTTCTTCTCAGCCATGGCCGGTTTCACTGTTCTGTTCGTTGCAAAGCTAGTGCCAGAGACTAAGGGGCGGACTCTAGAAGAAATACAAGCATCAATCACCCATTTTTCTCTAACAAGATGAAATATAGATCCATGCTGTGAAAGAAGATACTGTTTTGTAAAACCCAAATTCTGGCTTACATTAATTAATAGGATGTCTATGCCACTTTCTTATACCATGTAATCACTTTCTATGGTAGAGTGGCAGTATGGCTTTGATGATCATAAACAGAATGATATGACACCTGCATAATTATACTGTTTAATTGATGGAGCATTAATAGGAAAACTATGATCTCAAAAGTCATAATTGGGGGTGGGCATGGTGTGATTTAATGTAATGTGTGTGTAAAACTATACACCGTGTCGTGAATATATAAACGGTGTGGTTCGGTGCATCACACTGTAAAAATGAGAAAAAAACCAAACCTTATACGGTTACAGTTTGGTTCAATGTTATGGTGAATAATTGGACCTATAGTAATACAAAATTTAAAATCCAAATCCAAATATTTTTAATAGTGTTTGATAGTTTCCACTTAGCAAATTCCAAATTCCAATCCAACCAAAGTTAAAAACAAATTAAACAACAAAAATCCTCAAATCACACAAAGTTTACAAATTAAAACAATAACAATAGTGCATAGGAAATTAAACTAAAACTTAATCATCCAGTCTATAGGGGTTTTTTTTTGGGGGTTTCATTGGGGTTTCAATGGGGTTTCATATTTTTATAATTTTGGGATTTCATGCTTTCATTAGAGGTTTTTTGGGGTTTCATACTTTCATTAGGGGTTTTTGGGGGGTTTCAATGTTTCATTGAGGTTTCATTATACTTTCGTTAGGATATTTATAGGTTTCAATGAAAAGGGTTTCACTATACTTATGATTATATGTTATATGGTTGTTTGCTATATATATACATATTTAGAGTATATGTTATATTTATTAGGGATATGTAATATTCTAATATGTTATGTAATTAATTTTTTATATACATATTTGTCATATTAATTCTCGAATAAACACTTTATATTCCTAATTTCCTAAACCATATACATTATAACCTATATGAATATGATATACCTTATATTTTATTATTTGAATATATATATGTTTAAAGGTTATACTTTATAGTTTAATACATATACAAATATCTTTTATATAATATGGGAGTTTTTTTTTGTTTACTCTATAATAGAAAATTAAAAATTGAAATTTAAAGTTTTAAACATTTTTTTTTGGTCACTTTTTAATTTAAAATCATATATAAATCACAAATATATTTGTAAAATTATAATATTATATATATATATTTACGGTCCAATTTGGTTTTATTAGGAACAAGACCAACTCCTACATTTATAAAAAACGGTTTGATTCGGTTCGGTTCTTGTAATAGTGTTTGACTAAAATAGTTAACATTGTTTTTTACCTTTTTTTGGAGATAGTTTAGTTTCGTCCCACGATTTTACGGTAAAAATACCCATCTCTATTCATAACTCTTACTCATAGATAAATGAATACCAAAAATTCACTTGAAGAAATTTGAAGTTAGAATGAAGTTAACACAAATGGCTCATCGGTTTACTTGGGACTTCTATCAACCATCTTTTACAAGCCAATTTCTGAATTGGCATTTTCTTGTTTTCTCTGGGATTCTCTTTTTTATTCCCACTTCAATTCTTGCCTTTTTCCCACCAACAAATCAACCTTCTTTTTTTGTTTTTTTGTGAAAGAAAAAAAAGCAACTTTTGCGGTTTTACCTAGTACAAAGGCTTCTATTATGTAATTTAAAGTTTTATAAAATAAAAAGAAAAAGAGAACGACCTTCCCAAAAGCGCAAAATACCCAAAACAAATGGGCCTTCAGACCCATGACCGAAGAGCAACCAAACAAGAAAAAGCATTTTCCTTGTATTTATAATTTTACAGGGAGGATCTTATCTTGACCAAAAATAATAATTTTACAGGGAGGATAGTGATGGTCACTGTCTCATCGTGTAATAAAGTAGAAAACGACAACTTCCACTATTACTTGGAAGAAGCGTTAATGACATGGCAAAAGCACCCCCTCACTCTCTCTTGTTTGTATTTGACTGTATGTTACTTGATTCTCAAACTCACTTCTCAGTTCGACCACAGAGAAAACTCACTTCTCGGTTTCATATTCTTTGTTGGGTCTTTCAAGGAGTATCAAGAAAAATATGGGAAGGGAAAGCATAGAAGAAGGAGACTTTTCAAAGCCTCTGCTTGTTGGCGGCAGCAGCAGCAGCAGCAATAGTGCTCGTAATAAACAAAGAGAAACTGAAAGTGAAAATGAAACTTCATCATCAGCCACGACTATGGTTGTGCTTAGCACCCTGGTTGCTGTGTCTGGATCCTACGTTTTTGGGTCTGCTGTAAGTAACAGTTTTGATTCTTTGACCAACCTCTACTCTCACTTTTGAGTTTTGGCGCATGTATATCACGCTCTGTTCGGCCACACCATGCCCCACAAGAGTCTCCACATAAATTAATATGTTGTAATGTCATGGGATGAGAAATGGTGGTTGGTGTTTCTTTGAAATATTCCTAGCAGTTTGGTTGCTTTTTACTAATGAACTGAGCCAGTGGTGTATGATTGGTTTTCAGGTGGGATATTCCTCACCTTCTCGTTCTGGGGTCATGGATGATTTGGGCCTCACTGTGGCCGAGGTTTGTGTACATTTTCTAAAATTCTCCCCCTTGTTTCTTTTTGAAATTTTGTGACTCAAATCCCTGCTATCTTCTGTTGCTCATATTAACATCATAACATGTTATGTAGTCTATATATTTTGTTTATGTGAAAGCTTTTAGTTGGTCCTCTAAGTTATGGATCAGTACTAGATGACTTGTGTAGTTGTGTGTGTGTGTGTGTGTGTGTGTGTGTGTGTGTGTGTGTGTGTGTGACATTTGGTATCTAATTCATATCAAGAAAAAAAAAAATTTCTGTTATATTGATTTGTTAAAAAAATGGTGCTAGGTCCTCTAATACTTGCCTCATGCATTTTTGTCATTGTGATATTCTAACTTATGGTCACTAGTCATTTTGCAGTACTCACTTTTCGGTTCAATATTGACAATTGGAGCAATGATAGGTGCAGTAGCAAGTGGGAGAATAGCAGATTACATAGGTAGAAGAGGTGTAAGTTTCTTCCACTTCCCTCTTCTTTTCCTAAAAGATTCCAGTATTTTGACACCAAACCGACTACCAACTCCTCAATTTTTCTTAGTTCGGTCTGTTTTGTGAAGCAGGCAATGGGCTTTGCAGAGATATTCTGCTTACTGGGATGGCTAGCCATAGCTTTCTCTAAGGTTTTGCATCTGTTCTCTCTTTATTTGTTCCATTTTCCTTGTTTATACTTTGCATAATTGCAGAGTAGAATAACTGGATACTTTGAAGTAA
>QANT01003026.1:0-28341 GCA_003254885.1 Purshia tridentata
TACCTTCTAATAAGGAATCCTCATTTAGTGTTAAATGAGGGATCCTCATTTAGGGATCCCTCATTTATTTTGTGGAGCTCACACAAGTCATTTTGTGTCAATCCGAACCGTTCATTTTTTATATCTTTATTGATAGATCATGCTTGCAAATAATTAGCCAAATCGGAAATCATTTTGCCTATCTAACTTTGATCAAACAAATAGATGGTTTCCTCGAAAATATTTGGTTCGTCCTAATCAAAGTTAGATAGGTAAATGGTTTCCGATTTAGCTAATTTTTAGCAAGGATGATCTATTAATGAAGATGTAAAAAATGAATGGTTCGGATCGATAAAAAACAACTTGTGTGTACCCCATAAGGGAATCCTTCATTTAGTAGAAAGCATTGAAGGCATTAGATTGACTGCATTACTTGAGTGGACAAAAAAGAAATTTATGAGGCCCAACATTGTTTCTAATTCCTTTAGCTTTGGCTCATCAGCTGAAGACTAAGAAATTAATTAAGTATTTAAAATTCCCAAATTTTTGGGAGGGTACAAACACATATAAAACCAATTTTATACCACTAAAATGGAATGAAATCCCAAAACTGAAATACAGACTTTTAAGTAAAGAGTATTGATGAACTATAAGACAAAAATAAAATCAAGGCTATTTATAATTTGTGCCACCTAAAACATACTCATTTTTTCACTTTGGCCCATGAAACTTAAATCCTTTTACTTTACCCCCGAACTTTACACTCTAATCTACATCCTCAACTTCATTTATTATCTGGAGTTTTATAGCTCCATTTTGAGTGATTTTTAGATGGTTTTAAAGAAGAGATTCATAACTTCAAAATTCGTATAAGATTGCTTATTTTGGTGGAGGTTTGATAAGTTAAAAGTTGAGCCAAAGTTGGGGGCCAAGTAAAAAAAAGTATATTTCAGAGGACAAAAATAATAAATAGCCCAAAATTAAAGTTTAAAAAAGCTACTGAGCTACTTTTGGATATTTGGGAATTTTAAAGTACTAAAAAGGATGAAAAGTACATAAAATATGTTGGGAATTGAAAAGGATTTACATTGTTGTGAGTAATTTGGTTTTTGTGTTGGAGAGAGGTCCTCGATAATCGCATTGTAGCTTCTTTTTTATATCTAGCTATTCCTTTGCCCCTAAGTTTTGATAGTTAGGTGTGTGGCTAAGAGTGCATTTCTTTTTGGATAGGTAAACAGTGAAATTCTCAAATTGATCCCAAATAAGCCTAGAGGGGGGTGAATAAGCTTTTCAACACAAATCCAATTTTTAAAAATTATCAAGTTGATTATTAGGTAGTGGATTAAAAATAAATCAACCTGAAAAAATAAAGAAATAAACACACAAGAACACAAGCGACTTGTTAACGCAGAAAACCCTCAATAGGGAAAAACCGCATGACCCTTAATAGGGAAAAACCGCATGACCTAGTCCAGGGAAAAACAATTCACAATGAAAATTGAAGAACTAAAACCAATAACAGATACACTGATCTCACGCCACACACTGCACTTCAATCACTGGAATTGCAAAAAGACCTTCTCACCAACGTCCTGCTGACAAGAGCTCACAAACGTAGCCTCACCCTCGATGCTCAAGCTCAAACAATTATGAAGGATGAATGAATGATGAATAATAACACAAATAAATTTAACAAGGAACAATTTATTATGCTATCTATATTGAAGGCATAGTGAACTAATTTATATGATGTGTTTATGTAACCCTAGTTCATATCACAGCCTCACACTAACAATAAAAACCTATAATGCAATCTCTTTCCTAGTTGGAGTTTAATAGAGATTATATATAGAAGATAGACCTTTATAAACTAAGAAACAAGTTCTAACTAAATAGGAAAGAGATTGCCTCCAACTAGGACTCTTTAAAATCTAGAAAAACTAGGATTTAAAACTAAAAAAACGTACACACTCACGCGTAGGACCGGTCCTCCAAAGCATGGGACCGGTTTTCTAGAAAAAATCCAGAACGATCAATCTGTAGGACCAATCCCACAACTAGGAGGACTAGTCCTCTGGGCAAATTTTGAGAAAACAAAAAGTTGGCTTTCTGTGGGATCAATCCTACAAAGTGGAGGATCGATCATACAGACCCAAAAACCTTTTAAACAACATAAATCACATTTAAAAGCATAAGAATGAGATTCTAATCACCTAGGATGCATGCAAGGTTTCTAAGTCAACTTACCTTGATCTTAATTGAATTTGAACATCGCAACTAGCTCTGAATAGAAGCACTTGGACACGAGCTTGAGATACAACTTTTCCAACTAAACTAATTGTAACGACCCGTACCTTCCTAAGTGAATTTTAATAGGGCCCACAATTGACTTTTGCTTTGAGTGGAATTTTAATTTTGACCTTTGATCCGTTAGGAAGGTCTTGAGTCACGAGTTTATCGACACGCAGCATGGGTCGTTTAGAGCCACGGTTAGAAAGTTAGGAAAGTGTTAAGGGACCCCAAAAGTTGACTTTTTAAATTGCTTGGATTTTAGATTGGACTTTGACATGGTTGCGAAAGGTCTCGTTTTCACGAGTTCGTAGACACGAAGCAAGCGTTAAACAGAGCTACGGTTTGAAAGTTACGGACATGTGAAGAGAGGGACAAACTTGTAATTTTGGAAAAGTTGATTTTTAAAAGCACAAAAACCCAGATTTTTCGTCAGTTTCTCTCTCCTCCCTCTCCCGCAGTCTCTCTTTCTCTCGTGACCCTTCTCTCCAGCTGTGCCTTCCACTGGCACGTGAGGACACGTCCTGCGGCTGCTGAGGTCAGGCTTCGGCTTGTCGTGCTCACGCCTCCCTCCTCCTCCTTCCCTTGGTCGCCGTTCCACCCAGAATAGCCTAGATCGTGAGTTTCCGACCGCACAATGTGAGAGTCACCGGCGGCGATCTCTCTTTTCCAGCGACAACGCGACCTCCCACCAGCCCAAACTTCTTCGTCTCGTCAAGCCCGTCACAGTGGTGTGCTCTGATCGTCCGTTGGACAGCCGTGGGCAGCGGATCGAAGCTAGGTAGGCCGCGAGCTTCTTCCGCCATTTTCAGCTGTTTCCGGCCACTTTTGGTCGTCGATGCAGGTTTGAGTTTTGGTCTTCTCAATCTCCTCTGCGTGGCTGTGTAGCCTGTTTTTAACGTTTGAGGTTTTGGTTTTCGTGCAGTTAACCACCGTTGACCACCGCGGATCCCGCTGCGTGTAGTGGTTCCAGCGACTCGTTTCACTGGTTTTTGGCCTCATGCCAATCACTCGAACTCGTGGGTGAGTTTCTTGGACTTGTTGAGTGTTTTTTGGGGCTAGGCAGCCACCGTGCGTGATGTTTCCCGCCCGTTTCAGTTGTTTAACAGACTGTTCGTAAGCCCTGCTGTTTTGGTTGGTTGTATGGTCTTAACAGGTACCCTTTGGCTCGGGAATTGTATTTCCGATGCCGTCGTACTGTCAGATTTTGGAATCTGAGCAAAGGAGCCACGAAGGGCAGTTCAGTCTTTTCGTGTGGTACACTGTGAGTGAACCTAAGTTCAATTAATTTCAGTTTAGTCAGTTACTTGCTTGCTTTGTGTGATTGTTTGCTGATTGCTAGTTAAGGGGGTACGGAATTAGGATTGGAAATCCCGGCAGTTTAAAGGTTATTTGAGGTTAAAGGATTAAGTGAGATTTGAGCATCAGTGGGTATTAATTGAGGATTAAGTTGGTTCTAAAGGATGCTTAAGGATTCTAAGTTATTGAAGGATCTAGTTGGATCCCAAGTAAGGATCTTGTGGATTGTTTCGAGTGATTTTCAGTTTAAAGGTTAAATTAAGGATAATTGAGGTATTACTGATGTGAATGAATTTAATTGGTCTAGAGGATTGGTGACCAAGTTAAGGATTGTGATTTCTGGTTTGTGGTTTGCTTGTAATTCGAGGCTTGAGGTGGTTTTTAATTTGATTATTTTATTGAATTTCTAATTTGAGGTTTCCAGTTAGTTTTCAATCATACGAGCTCTAGTGAGTTTACTGGGTTTGTGTTTAAATCCGGTGCACCTGTGGTTGGTTGCAGGGTTTGTTTTGCAAGTTAAGCAGACTGAGGAGGCATTGGAGAGAAAACGAGGCAGTGGGACCAGCAACGTTTTAGAACTATTTTTTTACACTTTGAATTTTTATGTAGAGGATTTTGTGAAATTACAGTTGTTTTTAATAAATTATTTTATATTTATGGGTCACAGTCTCAAGAAAAGGGCTCACAGTTTCAGGAAACAGTTTTAAGTTTCAGTTGTTTTTCACGTGTCCGAGGGTCGGGGTGTGATACTAATGCTTACAACCATATGAGTTTTGTCTAAAGGAAATTACTAATTACACAATTACACTTACAAACAGCTGTTGACAGCTTTTTGTAGTAGTGGGACAATTGTGGATGAGTGAGGAATGTTATAAGATTTGAGCTTATAAGCTAAGTCACTTTTTGGGTGCAAGATGCAGTTGAAGGAGCAAATATTACTATTGGCCGTAGTGAGCTTTATCAACCATTCCCAATTGCTTTTGTCATTATCTCTTGCTTTTCAATAAACCAAAATGATGATGATGACTGGCCCACCAAGAGAAGACAAATGATGATGATGACTAGCCCACCAAGAGAAGATAAATGATGATGATGACTGGCCCACCAAGAGAAGACTTTAGGATGCAAACCTTAAGATGGTTATGACCATACCAGCATCACTTTCTTGGATATATATATATAGGCCAGCTTTATTGTGGGATTCTCAAAAACTTCTAATTTGTGGGATCCTTTTGTGCGGCCCACACAAGTTGTTTTGTATCGATCCGAACCATTCATTTTTTACGTTTTCATTGATTGATTATCCTTACAAAAAATTAGCTAAATCAGAAATCATTTGCCTATCTAACTTTGATCAAACAAATGGACGAACCAAATATTTTTGAGGAAATTGTCCATTTGTTTGATCAATATTAGATAAACAAATGATTTCTGATTTGGCTAATTTTTTGTAAGGATGATCAATCAATGAAAATGTAATAAATGAATAGTTCGGATCGATACAAAACAACTCATGTGGGCTCCACAAAAGGATCCGACAAATTAAAACTTTGTGGGAATTCCACAATAGATACTTGCTATATATATATATATATATATCTTTATCTATTATAAATCCCATTTTTGTGCAATCAAGTTTTGTATGTATATTTAATGCATTTAATGCTTTTTAATTTTGGGAGAGGCCCAACATTGCTTCCAAGTCCTTTAGCTTTGGCTCATCAATGGAAGACTAAGAAATTAAATAAACATTTAATATTTCCAAATTTTTGCGAAGGTACAAACACATATAAAACCAATTTTTTTTTTAGAAAAACTATTTGTTTGAAGTGTTTTTGTTTAAATATTTGTGTAAATTTATTCTTATGATTCTTTTTTGTTTTGAATAATTTCAATTTCTCACCAGCACAATCTAAAGCCCTCTATAGTGAGCCTTTGCTATACTACAAAAGTATTATTTTAAACTGTTATTAAAAGTATCGTAATTATAGTATAGTAAAAATGCTGAAAAATAATTTATGTTAATTTTAAGAAACAAAAAAATATTATAATGAAACTCTATTTCTATTGGGTAATTTAATTAAATAGCCCTTTTTGATTAATGTTAAGCTTTCTAAACCCAAGGCTCAAAACTTACTTTAATAGTTCTTTTGAATTTTTGTGACCAAAATAACCCTATATATATATTATATAGAACAAAAATTTCACCAATAGACTAGAACGTCCACCTTCTTCTATTCTCTCTCCCTCCCTCCTTGATCAAAGGCAGCTAGCAATCCATGTCTCTTTGATGAATAAAAACTAGATTTGAACTATAATGATTGAGAAATAAAGAAATTAAAAGAAAAGCAATATAATAGCTGCTATTATAGCAACAAAAACTATATTGAACAAAAGCTATTATGGCTCATTAAATATAGCTCTGCCAAAAAGAACTTAAAAGGAAAAGAATAGATTTAGTTTGCCCAACATTTAATTTTCCTATATCTCTTTGATGAACAAAAACCAGATTGATAGCATTACCCGAAAAGCATTGCCATTGTGAGCATATCTATTTTTTTTTTGTTTTTTTCACGTGTCTATATTAGCCATAGCACCACATCCATGTCAACCACATTGTCAACCAAAAATTTCACATTGTTGACCATCGTGTCCATCAAAAATTTCACCGCATTGTGTCGACCATGGCATCTTCTACTTCTTTTTCTCCATTGAAACCAGATATGAATTAAAATTTCATTCTCCACTTAAAAAGCTTTTGATTTTAAGCAATTGGCCCACTTAAAGTAATCTGGTGGTTTTCTAGTTGCCACAACCCTCTAGTCAACTTACAACCATTTAAAGCTGACTTTTTCTTTTCTAGAATTTCGATTATACCTTTTTTATTTGTTTTTAATTTTAATAAAATTTTATTTAATTTTTATTTTAGTTCGTAATTTTAAACCTCCTGACCCCTAAAAAATTTGTCTAAATCCCTACCCATCTAGAAACTCTCTTAAAATCTCCTAAAAATTATAATATCATTTTTACCCTTCAAATGAATTCTGACGCGAACTCTGACGCGCCCAATGTACCTATATTTCAGTAAAGGTGTAACTGTTTATTTAATGAAGATGTAACTATTTGTTTAGTGAAGGTAGGCCTCACCAAAAAGCCCAAGGCCCGAAGCCCACCCGAAGCCCGCCCGACCGATTAGGCCCGAAGCCCGATTAGGCCCGAACATTGGGCCGGCCCGGCCCGGCCCGAAATTCTCTTGGGTGGGCCTTGGGCCATCCCCTTGAAGCCCAAAGCCCGCCCGAAGCCCGGCCCGCTTAGGCCCGCCCGAAGCCCTGCCCACTTAGGCTCGCTCAAAGCCCGGCCTGCTTAGGCCCGCTCAAAGCCCGGCCCAAAGTCCGAAAAATAGCCCGAATTTGGCCCGAATTTGAATTTCTATAACAATTTATTTAACTTTATAACTAAATTAAATATATCATATGTAACAAACCCCAATGTCAAATAATATTTTATAACTAAGATCTTACCAATAATAACATTTTGGTAATTGAAAATTTCAAACTCCAATTACATCTAGCAATTGAAATTTCCAAACCCCAATTATTAAATTAGTCAAACTCCCCAATTGCCCAAACCCCAATCTTCCAAACCCCAATTTCCCAAATCCCAACCCAATCTTCCAATTATTAAGGATTTAGGCTTTGCCCAACCAAACCCCAATCTTCCAAACCCCAATTTCCCAAACCCCAACCCAATCTTCCAATTATTAAGGATTTAGGCCCTTCCCTAAACATTATTTATACACATAAAAATAAAACTAATAACTATAATTAAATAAGTATAAAGTATAAGACTAAGTAAACCCCAAATTGTCCAAAGTTCCAAACCACAATCTCCCAATTATTAAGGGTTTACACTTTAGGCTTATATATATTATACTATGGGTTAATTAAGGTTTAGGATATTTATAATTTATATAAGGTTTTAATTAAATTTTATATAGTTTATGGGTATGGTATTAAAGTATAAACCCTTAAACATTATAATTAATTAAATTTTATATAGTTTATGGATATGGTATTTAAGTATAAACCCTTAAACATTATAATTTATACACTAAAATTCTAAATCTATTATTTAATAAGTCTAAACAAGTTCCAAACCCCAAACTCCAAACCCCAAATTGTCCAAAGTTCCAAACCACAATCTCCCAATTATTAAGTCACTCTTACCAATAATAACATTTTGGTAATTGAAAATTTCAAACCCCAATTACATGATACATCTTAGCAATTGAAAATTCCAAACCCCAATTACTAAATTAGTCAAACTCCCCAATTGCTCAAACCCCAATTGATCTTTATACTTTATAACCTATATAATGCGCACTGAATGTAAATACTAGTGTTAAATAGAATTAGTAAAATAAATCAATGAAAATTAGTATGATCTTTATACTTTATAACCTATACACTAAACCCTATATATTTTATAATCTATAATCTATATTATTAGGATATAAATTATAATATAGAATATTAGGATTTAGGCCTTTTAAGATATTTTTGATTATTTTTTATATGAAAATGTATTATAATTTAAAGTTTAAAAATAACTAAATGAAATTCTAAAACCAAAAAACCAAGCCAAAAGATTAACAAAACCCCAAATCTTTTTTTTTTTCCAATTATCCAAAGCCCAAACCCTATAACCTCTAAACCTTTTTCTTTTCTTTTTTCTCTTTCCTTCATCACGTGCCTTTGTCTTCTTCTTTTTTTTTTCCTTTTTTTTCTCTTTTCTTCCTTCCTATTCGGCACATTGGCTCCACCTTCACTTTTTGTTTTTTTCTTTCTTTTTCCCCTTTTTCCCTTTCCTTCTTTCTTCCCTCTTTCCTTTCTCTTCCTTTCTCTTTGCAGTGCTCCAGGCTTCCCCCGCATGCAGGCAGAGGCTGCCTCTCTCCATTTTTTTTTCTTTTTCTTCCTTTCTTCCCCAGATCCCCCACTCCCGAGGCTGCCTCTCTACAATTTTTTTTTTCTTCCTTTCTTCCCCAGACCCCCCCTCTACTTCTCTCCATTTTTTTTCTTCTTCTTCCTTTCTTCCCCAGATCCCCTCTGCTTCTCTCCTTTTTTTTTTCTTTTTCTTCCTTTCTTCCCCAGATCCCCCTCTCCCGAGGCTGCCTCTCTCCATTTTTTTTCTTTTTCTGCCAAATTTCGGCGATATTTCGCCAAAATTTCGGATTATTCCGAAATTTCCGAAATTTTAACGAAAAAGGTATGGAATGTTGATTTCGTTTCGGAACCCTTAAAAAACGATAATTTCGGCGAAATTTTGGCGAAATTATCGAAATTACACTCGCTGGATATATGACAAAATTATTTTGCACACATCACAAGTTAATTGCTACATCGTATTAATATCATAATTGTTAAAAGACTAATTTACCCAGCTTAAATCTAATGTTTGAAATTACTATTTAATTTATAAGAGATATGTAACATCTTCGCCATTGAAACAGTGCAATCGTAAGAAACCTCTTCAGGCTCTAATTGAAACAGTGCAATTGTTCTATTCATATCAATCATAATTGAACTAAAAAGTTGCGGAAGTAATAAAATATAAGAGAAAATATATTATTGCAAAAGAATATGAAAACTGTTGCACTCCCAATTCCACTATTTATGGCATATGACTTAACCAAAATTAACACTATAAATGAAAGCATAAAGAACTCTGGTCGTTAATCACCATAGTTAGTTAGAGTCCCTCATATATAAATTTTGTAGGGTTCTAAAATTTGGACAATCTTTTTTTTAAAATGACGTTAGGTTATTTAAATTTTGGGATGAAATCTTTTTAATTTTCATTTTTGTAATTTTAGTTTTGAAAAACTTAAAAGGTTAAGATAGTCATTTTAAAGACTCATGTAAAATTTCATGTCATTAGGGCACTCTAGCATTACCTTAAATAAAAAATTCATAATTAACAAATTATAGTGTAAATTCTCATATTAAAACTTTACACAACATTTTTTTTTAGAAGTTCATTAATCAAAATAAAGAGGGCAATCATTATCAATACACTTTATGAATCAAGAACCACCCTCTTCTATCTATAAATATACACCAATGTACTGTAACTAAAACATGTCAAAATATGGACACCAACATTACTCTCTCTTGGTTTAAATTATACAAAACCTGAATTTTACGTTATTTTGAAGAAAATCGAATCATTTATCTATCTTAATCATAACTCAATGTCAAGAGCTTAAATGTTTTGTGTAATATAAACAACAAATTATATCAGAAACCTTGAGGATTCACTATTTCACAACTTAAGATGTGATAAATGGTGGAAGGTCACGTCAGCAAAATAAGGTAGACCGTAGACGACCTCTTATGCCACATAAGCGTTTAATAGTTGAATTGACGGTAAGGCTTTCCACAGTGCCACGAGTGAGAGTGATAGTGAAACATAGTCTGAAAAGTGATTTTCTGGCCTGAAAAGTGATTTTCTGACCTGAGAGTGATAGTAATAAATACTGAAGCTGATCTCACTCTCACTCTCATGGATGTGGATAGCCTAAACATTGTAATGATTTAAAAGTTTTGGGTTTAGTATTGAGAAATTTTGAAAGTTAGGGACCAATGTATTATTAAACCCAAAAAAAGGGGTGCTAAGTATAATTCACCTTGAAATAATATTAAAAAAACAAAAAGTAAAAAGAAAGGGCGCGTGGGATTAGAGAGTCCATCTCATCAAATTGACAAACAACAAAACAAAGTGACAAAGTAACAATTTACCCAATTATCCTTGGTTGGCTTTAGTACTCTTTACCGTAATATAAGACCAAAACACTCTATTACAATTTACAATAAGACAAGGGTCAATGGTCAATCTGGAGAATGCAGAAAAAGACGAATCGGGGTCGGCGTGCATGGTCGATCACTGATTCACTGTGTGCATGGCTTTTTAATTCAATAATTGACAAAATTGCGTTGACACTTGACAGTTAAGGATACGACGACGTATTGAACAGGAATACGAATGAAGAGACTGGTCAGCATGCAATATTGCAATGCCAACGGAAGTGAGTCAGTGAGGGGTCGCTTCATCTGCTCTTGTGGTCGCTTGGGCTGCTTCTTGCCACCTATGAACCATGGCCTCCACTTCTTTTTTTGTCAAGATAAGAAAAGGACTATTTGTTTTTTGGTAGGACTATTACTCTTAAAAGTTAGGACTTTTAGTTTTACTTGTTTTCAATAAATATTAGGTATAGTACGGTCTTACGTGACACTCACTTACAGAAGTAGGATCCACGCATATAAATAAATGTTATTTTTATTAGAGAAATGATACATAATATCAAATCTTGTGTACCGTAATTTTAATTCCTTCATATCATAAAATCTTGCTTTCCTTTATGCCTTCTTCCTTCTCTTATTGTCCAATATTAATGGCGGAGTCAAAAAAATTTCTTCATAGCAGTAAACTGTAAAATTGATGATGAAATTTTCAACGATTTTTTTCTTTTTGTTTGAAGAGAAAAAATATCTCAAATATTTTTTATTCCTTCTTAGTCTTTTTGAGAAATTTAATTTAATAAACTTGGTCTCATCCTCAAAGAAAATATACCACACAAAAATTAAGTTACTAGATTGTGGGCGCTTCTACAAAAGTATTGGCTTAGAGGTGTCACCATATACATATGAGTTATGGTGAACGATCATGGTGCTCCTTCAATTCATTTTTTTTTAATTTAAAGAAAGTCAAAATAAATAATGTTAATTGAAAAACTTGATGAAATTTCATTCAAAAAATTAATTAGAGGTTAATCTCGCTAATTATGAGTAAAGAAGGGTAGAAGTCCAGCTTAGAGAGTAAGATTTGCTTAGTATAATTAAGTTGACATTTTTAACATATGTATCATACATCATAGTCCATCATATGTTCATGTCCAGCATAATGGAGCCACTCTCATGATTTGTCACATTCATGAAGAATTGAAGGCCTTCATTTCTTTGTTTTGATTCGCGTCAAATGAAAAGGACCTTCCACATGCCCTTAGAGATATCCCAATAGAGTTCTTCTTTTTATGCCGATACTAAACCATCTCACCCCGTGCAAAAATAAAAGTAAAAAAGAGAGAAACCATTTCACCCAACCCTAGCTGATGAATACATATATATCTTAATTATATATGCTTGATTTGAAGAAAAGGTTTGCGCTAGAGTTCTCAAAATTCATGGAGATGGTAAAGTGTTTCTTTGATCTTTCAAATTGAATCATTTTCCATATCTAAATTTTTTAGAAAATGCAATAACTACTCCCAATTATATTTACTATAAAAAAATCCCACTTCCTCATCAATATAATGATTTAAAAAATAAACTTTGAATACATGAGTAGCTAGTGGGTTCACAAATAATAGTCCAATTGAAAACCCAATTGCCCGTCAAGTACGTAGTCTTTTGCAATAAATACTTTTGAACAAGTCTTATTAGGAAGTGGTTAACCCTTTGAACTTATGAAAACCCAATTGGTCCCATTTACAAAACCTATTAGAATTAGTGAATGGACAAGAAGAACAAATGTATACAATTGTCTTTGGATTTTTAATGAAATTAATTTTTTACGTTTGTATTGCATTTAATATAAATGTTACGGAGTAAAATACTCTTAGATTGGGAAAAATAATTCTTAAGTAGTGTAATTTTAAGAGTAAGCATATGTTGCATGAAAACTAAACAAGGGTTGAGTCCTTTAAGAGAACTGTAGTTCAACCACTACCAATGTAAAATCATACAAAAATATATATCGAATTTAGGGTTTAGTATTTAATTAGGAAACTTTTTCGATTTATATACTCGGTCAAAGGAACCGTTTCAATCCATATCTATGTTTAGCTGTATAATGTGACTTACCGAGTTTAGAAAACTTGGAGTCTTGAATCACAAAGAATATAATATATATTATACATTGGACCCAACACCCATGATTAACAAAGGTATTGAAAAAAATAATGTAAAAATTAATTAATGATGTAGCAAAATATGAATGGATGGATGGATGATGTGGATGATGATTGGCAACTTTGTCATTGATGGTCAGGATCAATTGGGCAAGTTGTCATGTGATCAAACACCAATCCCATAAAAGCTCTCTCATACTTAGTGATTAAAATGATTAGCTCAATATTTTACTACTCGAATGCTAAAATTTCATACAATACCACAACACCTTCCCAAAAAGAAGTGTTTTGTAATCTTTTGTGGGGCTTGCACTTGTTCCCTTGCTTTTTGAAAAGTTGGCAAATTGGAGGTTTGAATAAAGTGGTGGGTTTTGGGCATTGGAATTAGGAAAAGGGAAGGCATTCAAAGTGGGTTTCTTTCATGATTCCATTCTCACTTGGTTTTGGTCCCCCAAAGACCTTTTCACTCAGTGTTTTCTCAGTTTTTACCTGTTAATGCTGCACTAAATGAGGAGCATAGCTGCATATATAGCTAACTTTTTGTGCTTCTCCATTAGAGAGAGAGAGAGAGTGAGAGAGAATTGGGAGATGGTAAGCAAAATATTCAATGAGTTATGTAACCAAGCTTCTTACTCAATAAAGATTCCATAGAATTTGATCATTTTCTAGGATCTGAAAAAAGCTTCTCTATCATGCGTGTTTATCTCTCTAATCATATAATTTAGTATTTAATGAGAATACGTACAAAAAAAATATATACACTTGTAATGAAATTTTAGTGCTTTAATTTGCAGGCTAAAACTTGATTCTAAAATATAGTTTTGTACTTTATTAATATGCATTTGTGGGAATTTATAGCTTGAGTGATGCAACCTTTCATTCCAAGATCTCCATGATAAGAAAAAAAAAATTCCAGTAGAGTATTTTAATTTCTAATACCATCTATTAATTTTTGGGTTCTTTAGGTCCATTGTAAGTTTTAATAAAAAATACAAAAGCAAAGCCCAGATAGGTGGAGCCTACAAGCCCAAGAATCCTAAACATTGTTCAGATCATAAACCGAATATTCCACAATCCACAGTCAGCGGACCCACATGTCCATTCAAAGACTGTGGAGGGAGGATCATCAGTTCATCACTCAACACTCAGCAGAAATGGGCATCACGTGCCTTGCACATGAGAACCCCTCCCTTACCCCTCCTCACCTTTTCCTTTCATATTGGCCCTCTTTTCAAGTGCTCATCAGGTGTCCAACTTCTATCGATCACAGAACACAGTATTATAAACGAACTCATATCCTTTGCTCATCTTAAAAAAAGAACTATAGTATAATATTCACTATATTTATTGATCACATCTTTTATACTAATAAAATTTATTAATTAGCATAAGTAGATTTGTCATAGATCTTACTTTTATAAGAAATGTGATTAACAATGTGAGGAATGGTATATTCATACTTGGGTAGTGGTAGAGCATTTATTTTGTCAGAGTTTCATTACTTAATAACCTCCACTTTACTCCTTAATTTATGTTTAGTAGTACCCTTCACGAGAATCACCCAAATGTTTTAAGAGGAAGCACGAACAGGACACGTAGTAAAGAGTTTCACATGAACTAGAAGGCACATATATATGCAACCTGTACAGCTTCAGTTATGGTCACTTTTTATAGGAGTACGTACGTTACACACCAAACTAACATGAAAACCATGAATATATAGCACAGTAGTACTGCATATATAAGAAAAACCCAAACGCACAAACAGAAAATTAAACAAATTAATGAAAGTACTAGTAATACAATGCATAGCAAGTGGATTGTATTAGTCACATTGCCCTCACTTGCTCTCTCCCTCTTGTTCTTCATCATATTCTTTAATTTTCAAGTACTAAAACCCCCACCAGTGTCTTCACCCAAAACCACCACCCTCCAAACCCAATTCAGCCTCTTCATTGGGATCCTAACCCGCCCCGACAACTACGACCGCCGCCACTTCCTCCGCCTCATCTACGGCATCCAATCCTCCCCCACCGCCCACATAGAAGTCAAGTTCATCTTCTGCAGCCTCACGAAAAACGACCAACGCCTACTCGTCGCCCTAGAAATCCTACGCTTCAACGACATCATCATCCTCAACTGCACAGAAAACATGAACAACGGCAAAACCTACACCTACTTCTCCACCCTCCCACACGTGCTCCCGCGCAAATACGACTACGTCATGAAGGCGGACGACGACGTTTTCATCAGGCTGGACCCCCTGGCCACGTCACTTAGGCCGTTGCCTAGGGTGGACTTGTATTATGGATTTGTAATCCCATGCAACAGCAAGAACCCGTTTGTGGATTACATGTCCGGGATGGGGTTTGTGTTGTCCTGGGATTTGGTTGAGTGGATTGGACATTCGGACATCCCTAGAAAGGAGGTGTTTGGACCCGAGGATAAGCTGGTGGGCAAATGGTTCAAGATGGGCAATAAGGCCAAGAACAGGTTTTCTAATAAGCCCGGAATGTATGACTATCCCGGGACTAATGGCAAGTGCTCACATGAGCTTATACCTCAGACTGTGGCTGTGCATAGACTCAAGAGGTGGGATCATTGGTTTCATGTGCTTCAATTTTTCAATGTAACCAAAGGGGTAGTACTAGACCACTACTCTAAGGATCAGTAGCTATAAGCTATGCCATCTTTGGCTCAACTATTTATTAGGAAATTAATTAGAATTAGTTCATGTCTTTAGAGATTAGTATATAATATTCGCGCATACTTGACTTTCTTAACTACCATCTCAATTGTTGCTCTAACGGAACCACACATGTCTCACCAGAGTAGTAAGCAAATAATTGAACAAATAAGAGACCATTATGGTTAGAGCCTATATCGATCTCATTAGCAAGGCCATTACCCTTCACCCACAACATTCCACTCTCGCTCTATAATCCCAAGGCTTATTTTATTTATTTATTTATTACAGGGGAGGGGGAGATCGAGTTCGAACCAGAGTGTAAGTGTAGGAGGAGTGTGTTTTTGTTCTCGACAAACTAGGTCATCCCCAATTCACTTATTAGACTTTAATCTTAGTGAACAAATAAGAAAAAAGACTTAGTTGAAAAAATACGAAAACAGAGAAGAAAATGATAATTGCAAAGTGGTTTTGCTAGGCCTGAAGAGTCGGGATGTTAATATAGTTTGGGCCCTTGGCCTTATATCTTTACCATAGACCCAAATACTATTCGAACCGGACCTTGCTCACCCATTAGCCAATACCCAATTACAGACCACAATACCCCATGAAAAGCACCAACCCGATTACTTTATCCAAAAAACCGAAAAAAGCCACAAAAAAATGATTAAGTCGGTCGTGTATGTCCAAAAATAGAGGAAGAAAAACTTGTCAAAGCAACCTGATAAGGATATAATGCCACTTGTCAAACGGTCAACGTCCCTGTCTGACTTGTCTGACTACCGACTACACCACTTTCCCTCGTAGAAAGAAACCACTGACGTCGTAGCCTGCAAATTCCACACCGAACAACAACCACCTAACCGACGCTTTGCCTTTTTCCTGCTCGTTCTCTCGGAGCCCCGGATTCCAAGCCCAAGCCCGAACCCGGAAGCCCGTGACCCGATGGCCGTGGCCTCCGCCAGCCCGGAGAGGATCCAAGTCCCACAGCAGCAGCACCGAATTGTCGAACCCTCGCCCTCCAGACTCTCCACCGAAGTCGCCTCTGAAGGCTCTTCCTCACCTCCCGTCTCATTCTCCGCCGACACACCTGATCGCAGCGATCCATCGTTTTATTCTCCCATCGCCGCCGTCGCTGATCTTCAGGTTCTCACCGTCTTTTTCGTAATTCACTTAGCTTATATATATATGCTTGTGCTGTGTTTTAGGAAAGTGCTTAGTTTACTCGCCCGGTTAGGAAATGTGTTAATTCTTATGTATTTTCTTAAAATTACATGCCAATTTAGTAAGGAGAAATTAATGAATTTGCTTAATTATGGAAATTTAGTACTTAGTTTGCTGAAAAAATGCTTGTGAGTGATATTGGGTCGTGATTTTTGATTGATTTACTCTAATATTACAGTCTGCAGCAACGTCGAGGAGCGAAGAGTATCGGCAGCTATTTCGTCTTCCACCTGATGAAGTGAGTGAACCAAATTTTGGGTTATTCGAATTTTTCTCATTCTAGTATTTTGGCTTTCCCATGTTAATGGAATTGTGAAAATTTGTAGGAGTTGTTTGATAACATTTTGTTTTATATAATTTTAATTAGTAAGAGAAAAGATAGATGAGGGATGAGAGACGTAGGTTGGAGAATAGATAAGAAATTAAAACTTAAAACTAAGGGTCTGTTTGGTGAAATATCTTAAAGAAAATTTAATTGACGAGAATACCAGGGAGCATGAGTTGGAATTCACTTCTGCGGAGGAACCCACAATGATATAATCTTGGGAGTAATGTTTGTGCTGTTAGACATTGCAGTGAATGATAGGAGTTTAAATGCCTGGTTGTCTTTGGATATCTTCACTTTATAGTTAAGTTATGATTCAAAGAACAACTAAAGCTTATTCTGTTTTTTACTTATCAAAGAAGAAAGTTCGACTATGGCAAGCAAGAGTGCACAGATTTATAGGCTCTTGGATGATATTTATACTATTTGTATGCCAAAGTGAATCTTTTTTATGTCCACTTGTGGCATATATACCACACATACATATATCATACATGCATTGAGGAACGTGCATAGCATGGATTATTACTTTTATGCTTTTTGAATATATCTTTGACATTATTATCTTTTTCCTTTTCATTATAGGCCCTCATTGAAGATTTCAATTGTGCATTCCAGGAGAACATACTTATTCAGGTTCATTTTATATTTTATATGTTATTATTCAGAATGTTAAGTTGTATGTCAGGAGTTATCTATCTGATTGTTATAAAGTGGTACTGCTTCTCATTGTTTGGTAGGTTATTGCTTTACCCTGAGTAAATGGTGAAATATTGATTTTGGCCAACATTTTAATTTTATATGTTTTTTTTAACTTCTTGATTGAATGGTAGTCTTTAATGCTCAACATTTTTTATGGCTTTGCTAACTTATTATATGTTTCTTGTAGGGTCATATGTACCTGTTTGTTCATTATATTTGCTTTTACTCAAATATCTTTGGATTTGAGACAAAGGTACGGTGGTTCCATTTTAGCCTCTTTATGCTGATCTTTTCTTCTCTCCCCTTTGTGTTTAGCAAATTTGGATGGAACTATTCTAATGCATTTATTGATTAAACACTCATACATGAGGGGTAACTGAAAATGGTATGATACAGGAGATCTTGGATAACAACCATCTACCAAAAAGTAAATTGAATACACAACTTTACTGGCTAATATAGTAAAATAACATGAAGAAACATAGGATTTTCTCAGTTTCGCTTCTTTCTTGTTGATGAGAAAGATAAAATGGTAGTCTTTTTGCCTCCCCCCATCTCTTTTCTTTTTATCAGCATTTTTTTCTTTCTGTAATTAGTTAATGGAGTCTATTCGTTAATCTCTTCAGAATCCACGGAACAATCGAGTCTGATACTAATATTTTCAAGACCCTTTTGCACTCTTTGATATTAAAATCTGACAAGTTGTTATATATAGAGAAATTCGTTGTGTTAAGAAAATAATCATACTTTATATTGAACTTACTGGCAATTTATATAGTGAGCCATTTTATGTTGTAGGTCTTGATTAGTTTTATAACTTGTTGATGAGCTTCTGGATGTGGATGAAGGTCTGCAACTCTTTATGTGGATCCCTTTCCTTGGTGGATAGGATCTTGTTCATTTGTAGTAGCCTTCAAAACTTAAAATCCAGCTGTCACATACATTTAGGAGATCTCTACCCTGATACAAAGATTTTTATACTTTTTTGGGCTTAATCTTGTCTCACTAAAAATGGCAAAGTCATTCCTAGGGCCCCTTTCCATTGAAAGCTTACAGTGCCTATTGGAGTATGTGGAACTTTGTTGCTAAGACAGTATTTGAGGCTGGTTGAATCCAGGAAGGCCCTGAATAATGCGATAACAGATAGAAAGAATTCGCCCATTCTCCATGGATCCATGTGGTTCAAGAAGTTTTTTCAGATGACTAATAGCCCTCATATTGAAGATATGATCCAAGCAGATCTTTTTTTTTTTTTTGTGGTCAAGTGTCGTCTCACAAATGATGGCCTTAAGTCTTTCCTAGAACATTAGGTGGAGACAGTTCTTTTGCCATTTTACAATTTCTTTTGGACCATTGGCATAAGTGGAACTTTGTTTCTAAGACATTTCTTGAGTAAATTGTAGTCAGGAAGGCCCTGAAAAAGGTGGTTATGGATAGAAATGAATGCACCATTTCCATGGATTTCTATGAGTGATTCGTTTCCATGGATCCATATGGTTCCATAAATTGTTTCAGGAGACTTAGAACTGATTGACTTTCTGTGTACAATTAGTTGCTCCATAATTATGATTTCAATTTTGCTTTGAACTTTAAAAAAATAATTTTATGTACTAAAACATAATTATGTTTTCAATTGTTCATCAGAAAATAATCCCATTACACGAAGTCACAAGCGTACGAAGAGCGAAGACGGCAGGGATCTTCCCTAATGCCATAGAAATTTTTGCTGGAGCAAAGAAGGTAATGCTAAATCTGACATTTATATTCCATCTTTTTACTTTGTAATGGTGATATCTAGTAAACTCCTGGCCTGAACCTTTATTAATGTCATTTCAGTATCAGCTGCAATGTCTTACACTACTTATTGATTTGGCAGTACTTCTTTGCATCCTTCCTGTCCCGTGATGAAGCTTACAAGATCATAAATGATGGATGGTTGCAATATGTTAATGGCGCCAAAGAGATTACAGAACAGCAGGTGTTTTTATTGTATTACAGTTAGTGGTGATAAATGTCATTTCCCTTGTATTAATTCAAATACAAATCCTGCTTTTCTTCCATAGAATTTCCTTGAACAAAATTTCATTTTTGTTTTCTAATTTTTATTTCTTCCTCGTAGTGCATTTAACTATACATGAACCATGCATAACATAGCCATAAGAATTTTCAATTGGAAGTATAGTGTAAGGTTGTGAGAATTTCTGAGTGATTGTATTCATCACGATATGTATACTAGTTATTTTGGTATATGTTTTTCATAATTGTTGTTTTCGTAGCTGCTGCTGTGAGTATAAAATACTTGGGTCTGCCAATATAAGTCAAAAAAAGAAAAAAAATATTCCATAAGCTTTACTTTTGTAAAGTCTTTCTTGTATTTTGTAAGTTCTTTGTTGTTACATGATAACTCCAAAATCCTGTTAAGTGAAAATTTTCCCCTGTTTTGTGCGTAACCTGACCCTCCTTTGAAATTTTTGAACTCTTATGATTTACAGTTTGAAGTGTATCTCTACATGAGCATAAATTCTGTGATTTTGAGTTATAGCTAAAACTTAATATCTTTTACATAAGAATGTTAGTGATTCTTGATTTTTGTAATGACCATGGTAAAGTTAACATCTGTTATCCATCATAATTATATTTTGTAATTGTAGTTTGGGAAGGGTAAAAGTAGCTCAACCATGGAGTAAGCATATGAAATAACTTCCTATATGGTAACTTTAACTGCGTGTGATATGTGTTTGATCAGTCTTTTGCCTTTATTATGAGCTTTACATGTGCATATGAACCTCAACATTTTTTTAAGTTTTGAATAGTTATTTATTGCTTGTTAGTAATTGTATCAACATATTAAAGTATGTTGTGCTTGACCCAAAAGATATCACCATTACGATCCAAACCCTGTGCATTTCTAAGGATACTTGCAGACCTCAGCGTTTCTTTTATCTAAACCTTCCTCCCTTCTCCCCCCACCTTCTTATGTTCTGATTTTATCTCAGGAAACAGTATCTGAGACCAGCAGCCAAGAGAATGGAGGTGTAATTGAAAAAGTGGAGAGCTCTAGATGCTTAGTTAATGAATTGGATTGCACTGACAGGTACTTCATGAGAAATGTCGTTTAACATATTCTGGTTTTGATGTTTTGTGACACGAACTCATCTATGTTCATTGCATCTGTGAATCAGGAACAAGGATGCTCATATTTCAAAAGATTCTGAGCTTCCATCCATTGTTGAAGATGATTCTGTGTTGACATCACTTCCAGAGCCACAAGACATTGTACAAGAGGATACAGGACCTGTTCCGAATAGCAACCCTTCATCTTCAAGAGATGCCTTGATCTGGAAGGAGGAAAATTATGATTCCCTAAAAAGTGAGTTTACAATCTAGGATCATTGCTCGTGTTGCTTAGTTTTCTAAAGATGAACTTGCATTCATCCTGGGCTCCTTTGTCTGTTATAATTTTCTTTTTGGTGTGCTATGTCCCTGTGGAATACACATCAGCTATCACAATACCACTTGATGCATCACTTTCTAGAAGTATGAAATATTTGGGGTCCTTAGGGGACGTCGGGTGCATAAGCCCCTAGACTTTAACTCAGTAGTAAAAGGGTAGGGTGGGACTGAAGTTTTTCATGGGTTCAAATCTTGCTAAATTGTGCATAGGTGTGTGTTGCTTGGCATTGACAACTAGCTTTTGGTAATTTATTTGATGCTTATGTATATATTTTTTACCGCTATTGTGCCGTCATTCTAGTTTATATCTTGTAAACTGAGCTGGTTACATTTGACATGCAGTTCCGGAATTTTACACAAAGGTTGCAGAATCGCAGTTTCCGGTAGTTTCCTTTTCTTTTTATAAGTTCATTATTTTTATGTTGTGAAATACATGCCTCTCCCAAGTTTGGCTTAATTACAATAAGTTCCATCGTTTTCAAAATAACACTCCACACTTAACTTTTCATGTCCAGATGACATACCTATCTGCTACTACAGTACCAGAATCTTGCATTGACATCATATATTAATTATTTTATACTGAAAATACCATTTTATAATGTGTGTGAAAAACAAAGAAAAGAAAGTGCTATATATTCTAATTTTTTCCCTCAACCTATTGACACATGTTATGCACACTATCATTTCACCTAAAGAAAAAGAATAATGTTATAGAACTCAATGTGAGAATACCTCATAAGTTGGAAAAAGAAGTTGGGTTCTATAGCATTATCCAAAAATAAAATACCAAATTTGGATATCCTGTGTTCTGCAAATTAGTAACACTACCATGAAGGCTTCTGTGATTATAAGTACCATTTCTTTGAGTGTCTTTCACTTGAAAACTTAGATCATGTTTTGGGCAAGGAAAGACAAAGGGAAAAATTAGAAAGAATAAAAAAATGAAAAGCTCTACCCAAACACCAAATTATTACTACAGAAACTTGCACAACATTTCAATCATAAGCCAACTCACATTTTTCCCATACATCACACACAGAGTCAAACCCACACCCACTCACCAGACAACCCAAACCCCAAAATCAAATTTGGGCAGACCAGGCAGATTTGTTTTTGATAGGAAACAAAATAATTTTTATTAATAAATCGGAATAACATTTCAACTACAGTTAACCAACAGCCAGTCGAGGGTTCAAACATATCCATTAACCATCAAATTTAACGACTATTAACAATACAACTAATCAGCACAGACTGAATCAAAATTCACAAATAAAATTATGATTTAGCTGTCTCACAATCCACATTCAGCAGAAAAGAAAAAAACCTAAGGGCTGGTCTGATAACATTTTTGTTTATAATTAAAGAGAGGCAAAAGTTATGAGAGAAATGATAGACAGAGATGAGAGATGAGGTGGGTGAAGAAGGAAAGAAGGAATATATAAAAGTAAAAAGTAAAATATACAATGGTTTAAACTGTTTTTTATTTTTATTTTACAACCATTCTATGTAATTTCTCTCATGTCTCCTTGTATTTTCTATCATCTCTTTTCTCATTTTCCTCTTCATTTTCCTCTTCATTTTCCCTCTGTATCTTTAATTTAAAAAAAACCCAAAAAAAAAAAAATGTTATCAAACAGGCCTACGATACAGCTCCTCCCAATCCAGTTTCAAAAGACAAAGGGAAATCATTTAATCCACATCCACTATCATAACTTGAGCCTCACCACATTGCTGTAGAACCAGTCAAAAGCTAAATTTGAAGACCCAAATTCTAAAACAGAGGTGGATGGGGGAACTCTCTGGCAGAAAAGTGGCAGATTAATGGTGGCAAGTGGAATTTGGGTGGTGGATTTGGATGACTAGAATGGTGGTCAGGTGAAGGTGATAGGAAATAATGATGCGAGAGAGATGTGAACTCTTTGATGTTATAGAGGAAAAAAGAAAGAAAAGTACACGTGTGAGGTGGTGGATTTGAATGACTAGAATTATGGTCAGGTTATGGGAAAGAATGATGCAAGAAGATTGAACTATTGATGTTATGGAGGAAAATGAAAGAGAAAGGCGACATGTGAGAAAAATGTAGAGAGATAAAGGCGACCAAGAGAATGAGCGAGAGCTGATAGGAAAATAGCTTTAAGCACTCAAGGGCAAAAGGCTGCATTCATATAATGTAAAAGGTCTGGCCCAATTTAACACTCACAAGGGAAAAAGTGTAGTTTTAAAATAGAGGGGAGGTTTCTGCTATTAGAACAAAAGCCTTGATGGAAGGGAATATAATTTTTAAATTTTTTTTCTCCTGCTACATATATATATATATATATATTTTCCATTTTGGAAAAATAATTTTAATTAACGCCCATCTTATGAAGTGCAGATTAAGGCTGAGGATTTCTTTCATTTATTTTTTTCTGACGATGTGTTCACTGAATCATTTCATAGAAGTTGTGGAGATAAAGGTAAGATACTTGGCATGAATTGCTTATATTTAAATGTGCATTATTTAGGTTTCCTGATGGTTACTTTTTATAGTATATCGAGGAAAAAGCCTTCTTATACTTTTGTCTTTCCTGCTCTTTGCTTATATGAACTTATGCCTTTTCCAGAGTTAAGGTGCACTTCATGGAAACCTCACGAAAAATTTGGGCATGCCCGTGATGTTTCATTTCAGCATCCAATAAAAATTTATTTTGGTATGGCTGCATATTATACTCTCTTTTTTCAAATTTATCTTTTACTTCATGAATTTATTATATGGGCCTACATGCTTTGTACGTTGCTTTTATTATATGCTTCAGACCGCTTTAGTATTAGAAATAATGTTTCCTTTTATCATAAAGGTGCAAAATTTGGTAGCTGCCAGGAGCTCCAGAAATTTCGAGTTTACAGAAACAGGTTGATTATTATTTTAAACCATTTCTTGGATTTAGTTTTCATAGATTCTGATTATTATTGTGTAGGAGGTAAGGCAATTAAGTTAGGCACCATGCCCATTTGAGATTCAGCACATGCAGATCTTGTTTTAGCTTTGGCCAAATCAGCTGCATATTATGCTGATTTGGATTGTGAACTGTTATTGAGCTATTTTCTTAACCTTTTTAAATTTTGCTGTGTTTGTTTTTCAATTTTTCTACCTTGTATTTTTGTATATTAAGCATAAATAACCTGACATGACTTTAGTCTACAGAGCTCTCACAATTTTCTGTTATTTTCGTGACACTTTGAATTTTTTGCCAGTCATTTAGTTATTGAGACATCACAAGAAATCAACGATGTGCCTTATGGAGATTATTTCCGTGTTGAGGTATAAGCTTCATTTGATCCATTTTTACACTTACCCCCTATTTGTCTTTTTTTTTTTTTTTTTGGCCAGTGCACTTCCCCCCATTTGTTAAATATGTTAAATTTCCTTTAAAATTTTTTCTGTGCAGGTCCTTATAAATGATATTAATAATTTATTGATTACGTTATTAATTTACATGTTTCCCCATGTTTCTAATATCAGGGGCTCTGGGATGTGGAGAGAGATGCTGATGGATCAAAGGAATGCTGCAATTTGAGGATTTACACGAATGTGGCATTTTCAAAGAGAACTGTTTGGAAAGGTGTGCCCTGAAGAACACTAGTTTATTTTTAATTTATCTTGGTTTGTGTTGGCCAATCATGGACATGAACATGCAACATGGGAAACATGAGAGTTTCCAAAAATATGACAACACGGAAAAGACAGGCATATGTACATAAACATATGCTGTGTTGTATATATTCAATTCCCAATAATTTTGATTTACATAAGAATCAAGATGTAGTAAGTCATGAAAAAAATATATGATATGTTATGAATGTAAAATTATATATTTCTAGCAAAATGAAAAATAAAATAATAGTACAAAAGAATTAAAGTTTAGTTTATAACGTGATCTAATTGTGTTGGAAGGTTTCAAGACTATGATCTTGTAGTGTCTTAGCCCTGTCTGACAAAAGAAATAATTTTACATTATACATGTATATGTCCTGCATGGGGCATGATCACTCTGAAGTGGTGGTGCATCAGAGAGCATTACACTGGTTGCACCCCTTAAGCATTTTCCAGTCAGTTTACTTTTCCACTGATCTCAGTGTGATGATACTACTAGTTACAATCTACCAATTTCATTTGAAGCTATCTTTTCTAGACTTTCAGACATATGCTTTCCCTACATGCATGTCTTAAAGAGTTTTAGGGGAGTTGGGGCCTCTTTAGTCCCTACTTTTGTGCTTTAGGTTGATTTTACTTCCAAGTTACTTTATACAGAAACCAATGTCAAGTAGTTTGATGGTGTAAATACTACATATAAGTGGGAAAGTCCCTAGGAAATGTATTTCTTTTTTTTTTTTGAAGAGAAAGATACTTTTTATTGATCAAAAAACTCGACCAATACACACAATGGACAAGATGTCCATTATCTAAGAAAACAAATCAAAAGTAGACAAAGAAACTAAGCCCTCACAGACCAACATCAAATCCATCTAAGTGCTGCCTTCCAATCTAGTAACAATGATCCAATCTTTTGATTCATAGAGTTGGGGTTCTTGATCATTTGGTTCCTTTAAAGATCTAATTATCACGCTTTTTAATGTTATTTCACATAATTTTAAAGATTCATGTTTAGAAAGCTACTCATTAGTGGTTTTTTTAAGTGAACCATTATTGGGTTTGTATTTTTATACTTTTGCACATTTTGTGTGTGACATTCTATGCATATTAAATATATAAATTTTATGATATAAATAACCTGTATATTAAACAATTAACATTTATGAATGCGTGTGTGTGTGGGTGCTGAATCAGCCTCAGAGGATTATAGGCCATAGTTGCTTGAGGCACTTGACTGCTTGAGCCTTTGCTTTGGTCTTTGCTCAAGGTGTATATGATTTGCAAACATTATAATTTAAAGCAATTTTTTTTTGTAACATTTTCAGATTTTGAAAAAATGCTTGTGTGTTTGCTAAACTGCCTTGAAATTAGAGATTTTAAAATTTTAATCTTGATCTGATTGGAAGTGGGTGTATGTGGTAACAGGCAAAATAGTGCAATCTACCATGGAAGAATGTCGAGAAGTTTATGCAAACTGGATAAATATGGTATTTATTTAGTTATTCTATTTATGCAACTATCTTAAATTTGAAATTTGTCAAAGTTAATATTAACTTGAGAAAGTGTGCATTAATGTTTCTTTCAGGCGCATGAATTGTTGAAGACGAAGAACCTTGAGAAACAAGAAGGTTGGATTCTTGTAGACAAAATTCCCCTTCACAATATTTTATTTTAGCATGATGAATAATGAATCATAAATGCAATTATTTTTAACTGGGATTAATTCATGCCATTATTTTCGTAAAGCAGAGATAATTCCTGCAGTTAGCATGGCTCAGAAATGTGAAGTTCATTCTACAACAGACACGGTGATGGTTGAATCTCCAGAAGCGTTTTACGAGCCAATACAACAAATGTCTGAATCCATTGATGCTAACCAGCAAGTTAATAATAAACTGTGGCTAGCAAATCAGATTGATACTTCTTCTCTTACATCATGGTTAAGAGATTCTTTGAAGAAATCTGGGTTATCTTTGAGAAGTCAAAGCCATCTTCCCTTGATCATAGTTATCATTGTTGCCGTGATTTTCATAATGCAGGTATTTACTCTCCGACCATATGGTCCTTGTTTTTTTGGCCATCTTTCTGACCAAATGGTCAAATACTCAATTATCTACTATTATATATCAGCTTTGGGGTTGTGGAATCTGCAACTACATACCCCATAAATAGTTAAGAGTGCACTTTTTCTTGGAATTGTTGTCGTCTTTGTTGGAATAAGTTGCTGTTATTTTTTTTAAACTTTGTTATTACGGTCGACGCTGTTTATAGTATGTTTGATGATGCATAATGTGACAATCACTGACAATCACTGAATTTTCATTGTATCAGCTTCTTAATCATTCATTAGATACTGGTATGATGCTTTGTTGTTTTCTTTGGCTGTAGTTGAGCATACTTTTGCTACTGGCCAGACCTCAACAAATCCATGTGCACTCTCCTGTGGATTACTCGAGCGGCTTGGGCAGTGGAGTTGGTGGAAGATCATCTGAAGCCATTACTTTGATGGAGAAGCGAATGCACCACCTTAAAGACGAGATGCAGTTGGTCGAGGCTTGGCTTGAGAGGATGCGGAATGAACACACTCTTTTAAAATCTCACCTTGGAGACTTTAAGCATCTAAGTAAAGCGTAAAATAATATCCAATTGTATATCCTTCTCTTTCATTTGGTGTTATTTTTTCTCTTCTTATGGTCTTCTTAAGAAATATATGTTGTTGTTCATGTCAATTTGTCTTCTTATTTTAACCACCAAAAATAAATAGGAAATGTATGTTCAGTTTTGTAAGTTAATAAATTTGTAGAGAAATTTCTTAAATAGAAATTTGTAGTTCATCAGTCCTCTTGTGTAATAGGCAATCATAATTTTTCAAATGCTATCACTTGATTTGAGTAATAAATGAAAGCACTTTTCTTTTTTTTTCTTTTTTTTCCGCGCGTTCCAATTTTTCGATATATAATTGTCCTACTATATTCTACATGTTCATATCCAAAACTATGTTTTAGTGTTTAGGATTAAGTGTTTTGGATTTATGATTTATATTGGATAGAAATTAATAAAAGATAAAACAACTTAGTTTTAGATATAACTACAGTATCAACAAAGAAAACTTAGGTAGAGATATGAACTTGGGTTGAAGAGGCACCCTATGGGTAAGACTGTATTTGCAAAATGATGTTGCTGTAACCTTGTGTCCTTAATAGAAGTTTTTCTTAAACACCATACAAAAACAAAAGAAACTACTAGCCTAGTAAACAGGAAGAGTATCAATTTAAAATTAATCACATAACTCAAAACTTTCCCAAGAAACATTGCAAGTTAATTTAGTAGATGTTGACTTTACTGATATTATGTTTGTGTTTGTGTCTAAACAACGTTATTTTGGCAACAATGTTACACTTAATACATTTTTAAACTATAATTTTATACTATCTTATGTGGCAATCTACATGACATTCATATATTGGACACTAAAAAAATAAAAATAAAAATCTTAAAAATAAGAAAATACCTTGTCATTACAATAATAACACGTAAGATGGTACAACAAACATGATATAAAAATATGGTAAGAATAACATTATTGTTATTTTGAGGGTGTAAGGTTTAGTATTTAAGATATTTATTAGAAAGATAATATAATAGAATTCTGAAACGATGTAGTATTGAACATTATCGTCGTATCAACACATAAAAGATTAAAAAGAATCTTGTTACCCATTCAACCCAAACAAGTGCATCCTCTTAATAAATTGGAAGTCATAGCCCTTGTTAATTTT
>QANT01003027.1:0-20192 GCA_003254885.1 Purshia tridentata
TATTCATTGTGCTTTTCATGTTAGTCACGTCGTAACAAAATATTGGTATAAAATAAAACAACACGAAACAGCCATTTGTCATATGTTTCTCCTAAAAGAAGACATACTGATTATTACGATTATGAAATTAATATGAATAAAAATACTTTTTTTATATACAGGTCTCCCCCAATTTGTACGAAAAAAGTTCTATTATTTTGCTTGATCATTTTCATTTGATAGAGAAAAACGAAGAAATTATTTTAATTTTAATTAAATTAACTATTCTTTATTCTTATATTTTCATAGAGCCGACAAAGAGACGTCGGATTAGAAAGGGAATGAGCATGTGGGCTTCCCTGGCTTCACTCACCGAATATAATAAAATCCATCAAGTTCTCGATTTTGATTGCTTTATATACCAATTTAGGATCAACCCAAGTTGTCTTTTACAGAACCAATCTCGTATTCTCTCTCTTTCTCTCTCTTTTTCCTTTATTTTGCCAAAAGTTTTGGGATTTAACTGTTAAAAGTAGTGTATAATCTGCATAATAATTTTCCATTTTACTTGGTTTGTTTTCAGTTCAGTTCTTTTTCACCAAATGGTTCAGGGTTGATTGTAAAAAGTATAAAAGGTAGCAATCGTGAATGGAAGAAAGCAACACAGGGAGCAAGTTCAAGAGGATTTGTGTGTTCTGTGGAAGCAACTCTGGCCGCAGAAAAGTCTTCAGTGATGCTGCTCTTGAGTTGGGCAATGAACTGGTTTGTTTGTTTTCTCATAGTCTCCTTAATTTGATTGATTGTGTTTGTTGTTGTCTAACTGTCTACGTGTTGGTATATGATTTAAATATGTAATTTGGGTGAGTCTGAATCCGTCTTGAGGTGCTGTTTGCTGGGTTTTTAATGTTTTAAACCGGGTTTTTGGCTTTTGGATAATGGGACATTCGGTTTTGATTACTTCAAACACGAGCTTCTTGCTGATTATATGTTTATGTTTTTGTAGTGAAATGGTTGTGCAATGTCTTGAACCGGGTTTGTTCTCTTTGTTAATGGGCATTCTGGTCATTAACATCGACTTCTTTTGAAGCATATTATGAATAGCTGTGAAATCAGTGTTCAATGCACTGGACAAGGATATGCTACAATTTTGTCCTCAATGCTTAATTTTTCTTTCAAAAGATGATGTGTGAATTGCTTATCTACTTTATTGGTGTATGTTGCAGGTGAAAAGGAAGATAGATTTGGTGTATGGTGGGGGAAGTGTCGGGTTGATGGGTTTAATATCCCAGACAGTGTATGATGGAGGTTGCCATGTTCTTGGGTATAAATGAAACACAGACTTTGAATTGCGGATTATTTGTAATTTTTAATTGATAATCGTGGTATTTACTCAAGCAAGGTGTTTTTTTATCACATTTTATGACTTGAATGAACTCTTTACTTGCTTTTCATGCAGGATCATTCCAAAAGCTCTTATGCCTCTTGAGGTATTTCTATTTAACCATATCATTATCTCCTTCTAGCCTTTGACCAGCAGTTCGCAAATTCTACTGTTCTTGATTCATTTGATGCTGGTTTTTATTTTTGATTACCCAGATTTTTATGGAAATAGCAGTTTTGGTTCTCTATTTAAAATATGAGTTCAATTAGTTATTGGTACACTTCTGTGGATAACTTTGACAGATATCTGGTGAAACTGTTGGAGAAGTACGAACAGTTACAGATATGCATGAGCGCAAAGCTTCTATGGCTCAAGAAGCTGACGCCTTTATTGCTCTTCCTGGTAATTACATGGCAAATTCTCACAGAAACTTTTTGTAAATTACAGACAGTACCCTAAATATATTGTAACTTGGGTTGTAATTCATAAGTTTGTGAATTGCTTATGCTTATTACTTTATTACTTTTGGTTTTAGGAGGATATGGAACGATGGAAGAGCTGTTGGAAATAATAACATGGGCCCAACTTGGGATTCATAAAAAGCCGGTAACCTACCAATTTTTGTTATTTAAAAACATGATCAGCTTCTTACTACATACATTTTTAACATTATATTACTCCATACAGGTTGGTTTGCTGAATGTAGATGGGTACTATAATTCCTTGCTTGCTCTATTTGACAATGGTGTTCAAGAAGGATTCATCAAGCCATGTGCTCGGCATATTGTTATCTCTGCTCCAACAGTCAATGAACTCATGGTGAAGATGGAGGTATAGTAATAATCCAAGTTTTCTTTCCTCCTGTTGGTAAATGAGCTTACTTCTCTTTTAATGGGAGAAATGTTTCTGGATTCTAAAACAAAAACAGCCTTAATAAATCCACAATATGTATACTTTGGCAGCAATGCACTCCTTCCCATGAACATGTTGCTTCTTATGAAAGCTGGCAAGTGGAGCAAACTTATCAAGCCAAGAAAGCGCAAGCTGAAATTGTTATTGGTGGTAGGTCTTTCACCTAATTGATTCCTGATGTAATTCATCAATACTTTAAGTTGTGTGGAAGAATCTATTTATATGGGACCATAGTCCTTTCCTTCCTATTTACTTTATCGTTCCGATTTCAAGTGAATTCATTCATAGTCTTTCGTGGCATACTTTGGTTTGAGGTCCCTAGTTATATTTGGTTCTTACCAGTTACCACTAGTTGAAGGGAAAAAGCTGCTTTAAAATGGAAATAAAAGTTTGCAGTTTTAATAGTACAGAATCTTCTAGTGTTTGGTGAGTAAGGTCCCACAATATATTGGCTTCATTGGACTAGATAGATGAGTTGTAAACCCACTAGTTTAACTGTTGGTGAAGCTATGGAACTTAGGCAACCCCAAACTTTTATTATGAACCTGTTCTTAGTACTATAAGAATCTATACCTGCTCTTACATAATAAATGCATGTAAGCAAACGAATTTTGACATTGACAAAGAGGAATTAAGTTCTACTAATGAAAAGATACTTGAGTTGAGAATAACTGCGGCTGCTGTAAGGTCATGTAATTCTTTAAGGTCCCACAAACATGTTCTTGGCAGTGTTTACTTTTCTTTGATGTAGAAGTCAAATTTTGAAGACTGAAGCATCATCAACTGCTTTGCTTCTGGGAGAAGATTATCCATTCCAGGTCCCCTATTCTTGAATCATTTTGGATTCTGGTGTCTCTGAAAATGTCATTTTTCTTTCCTTTTTTTGCTTGAAGTTTGCGTCCTCAGACATTTTCAGTTTATAGTAGGAAGCAAGGAGTGAACTACAGGTACTGTTTTGGTACTATACTGCAAACCAACATGTCTAAAATCATGGGAAACATAATGATCTGTCAAATGGAAGATCCCAGTTCATATTTTGTGACTTTTTAGGTATGATTAGCCTGTATGGAGATGCCAAACTACAACTCACATGCTTTACTCAGAAGAACCCCTACTTAGGGGGTCCAATGTTGGGGACATCTTCTCTCATTAGTTTTATTTCCCTTCTGCAAGTAGGAAAATAGACCTGCTACCTCGGGTTAGTGACATGACAGTTTTTAATATGCTCGGTCCCAGTTGGGTTGGGTTTTGCTTAACAGCAATGCTAGGGTCCCCAAAAATAATCCAAAAAATGTGTCTCAAGAATGAAAGAGTGCTAATATGGTGATGAGACAGTCGAGATGTGCTACAGCCAATTCATGTGCTACAACTAGTTTGTGTTGGCATTGTGTCGACACTATATCGTCGCTCTCTCAACATTAGATCATTTGAGACACATTTTTTGAATCAATTTCGGGTACCCCTAGCATTTCTGTTGCTTAATGGAACTTTACTATTGGTTGTTAAAGTCCAAGCCATGGTGGACCTCTGCAGGTGTAATTATGTCATGAATAAGACCGTTAGTTCCTTGGAGTGGGGTGGGGGTCATCCCACGAAGTAAATGCAGAAGTATCTATCACTCAAATTCACTTGGGTGCCCCTCCTTAACCTTTTCCCTTCACTCAAATTCGTGTCCTTGTCACCACCATTTTCTTTTTGTAGACAAAAAAGGAAGGGAAATAGACATAGACCTTTGCATGAGTGGTTTACAATTATAGCAGGGTTGGGTGCTATAATTGTAAATCACTCATGTAAAAAAGACTAGGGAGCTACCCTTCTCAATTTATTTCTGACCTCATTTTTAAGTTTCTGTTCGATACACAGAGGTCAAAACGAAATTTTTTTAAAAGAAAAAATTGCAAATTTTATTTCAGATTCCAGCTTTTTTTAACACCTGCACCCTCTAGAGTCTTAAAGAATTAAGCCAAGTTTATGAACACAAGAAACAGGTTAGGAGTAAAGTCTTTGAAACAAAGTGCACTTTTCGGCATTGGAATTCACAGCGTTTCACTTTCTTCGTTTTTCCTTTAGGTGCAAAAATTAGTTCCTTTGGCTTCGTCAGAATTTTATTTGAATCAATTACAACATTTAAAAGAGGAGAAACCATCATATCATAAGCCCATAAAAGGCAAGGGGGGGTGTTTGGTATTCTAGTTAAAGACTGTTTTTACGAATCATCTTCCTTATTTCATCTATAATATCACAGATGAAAACAAATAATAGTTCCTGAAAAAGATACCAAACGCCCTCTAAACCTTTTTCATAAAACGGACAGAAACTATGAAACAGTGAGATACAAGAATAACAAATCGAGGAAACAGTTTCAGGCATGAAAATGTACACAAATGCGGTGTAAAGATTTTTCCTACAAGGAAAGATGTCAAAAATTTCATGCCCTCTGATTACATAGTAAACATACTCTACTATACACCAGCTTTGCCTAAACCAAAAGAAGTTGCTTCACGTTACTTGCAAGTCAATCAATATGAAATTTTTATGCCTATACAATGTTCTTCTTGTCATCACATCAAGGCTTCTCCTTAGACGAAGTTGGCATCAAATGATGCAGAGTTGTTGCGTGGATAACAGTGCTAGGGTTCTGATCCCTAACACGAATTGACCCGGATTTCCGAAGGCTGAAGTTCTTATCAACCCCACTCTTCATAAAATACCGTAATGGCCGAGGAAGGTGTTGCACCAGCCGTGTTGAGCTCACAAGTAAAATCACGCCTACGATTATAAGTACCCTGTGGTAGAAAATAATTTAAAATAAACAACTTTATGGAAAAAAATAACTGATGAAGCAAGCCTAAGTAAGGCCTTTAACCATGTCAAAACTATTTAGTTTAAGCACAACCTTAGAGACCCAAAACTAAGTTTTAGAAAGCTTTCTTTTGTTGAAAAAATATGTAAAATATAGGTATGTATCTTAATTTACCATCCTAGCATAAGTGCAACACGAGCTGTTGGTGCTGAAGGCAATCTTTCACCCAAAGCAAGCATTCCCGCAAGTACACCAGTCACAATTGATGCCACAGCAGCACATGTAGACACTACAATTGCCCTCCCATGCTTTAAACCCCAAGTCTGTTCAAAAGGAACAACTCACTAACATTTATAACTTTGAAAAACACTAGAAAATGACAACAACGACAATAAACAACTTCCAAAACAACAGATGCATTTCCATGTGGCTAATAGTCAAGCATTTACCATACCTGGTAATAAAACCCTGTACCACTACAACATATGCTGATTATTATGCATATAGGAACCAGAATCCTGGGGAAACCCTGCTCAAAGAACACAAATCCCATCTTTGATATTACAGATGCCATCCTGCAATTAGATGTGTAACAATTACATGTATTATTTAAAACATGACTTAACAACAGCATGGCTACATGATTTTACCAATTAATCATCCTCTGTTCTCTATATGATGAAGATGAATTTTCAGATGAAACAAGGCATATAAATCATCAAAAAGCAGTGGCCTCAGACAATAAAGAATTTTCTTAACGGTATGTGAAAGTATGATCTTAAATATAACTAGTCCAATTTGACATCAACAAACCTAAACCGTTTTCCATAACATGTGATGCAACCATATACAGTAAGTACTCTTCTCATAAGAACACTACACAGAATCACACAACCCTAACTCTTTCATTCTGCCAAATTCAAAACGATGTTACCATGTCAGTGTTGACATGGGCAACTATTACAACTCAACTTTGTGTACAAACACACACACACACACACACACACACACATTTTGTATTTGTTTCCTCCTGAAATTGAAAGGTGAGAGAGGTGAATCTATATCTGATAAGGAGCAAATTAACGCATAAGAGTAGTGCAGGAGGGAATCATACCCAAACAGAATTCCAGATTCCAAGCCATATATAATTTCTTCAACAACTTCATATTCCATCTGTACCACAAACAGATGTTAGTGAAGGGGTAGAGGGAACCATACTAAAACAAAATAGATGAAAAGCATAAATCAAATTACCAACTCCTGTTCTCTTCTTTGACGTTTGTAAATGCGTAGCCATCCATTCAGAAGTACCTATTCAAAGGGGTCTTGCAGGCTTAGAATCATTGGATTACATAAATACAAGTATCTAACTGTCTTTGAATTATCAGTAGCACTATAATGACATATGCCTTCAGTAAAATTAAAAAAAAATTCCAGCAATGCTAATTTTGGAGCAACATGAACAGTGCCGGGAACACTCATAGTTATGCATAAATACCAGATGATGCATAGGATAAGGTACCTACAAACAAGATGGCGGCTACAATTGCCAACCATGGTAGATGGAATATAGATATAGCAGAAGCCTTTTGCTCCTCACCTCCAGCACCAACTCCTGCAAATACAAAATTAACACAAATTATAAACAATACTTGAAAAATATATTACACAATCATAAGCTGATAATGCTGAGAATATTAACAAACAGTTCTGGGTGATTTAACTTTCATATATCAGCTGAACCCTATCATGCAAACAAACCTTACAGTCTAGCAAACGAGTAAAAACAATAATATCATGAAAAGTTTTAAACAAGAGAAACTAATTTGTTTTACAGTCTAGAATATCATGAAAGCATTCCGGAGATGTTTGAACAAGTACAAGATTCATAGTCAACAAAGATAATCATGACAAACTTACATTACCTATAGTGCCAATGCCTGCTAAGGTAATCCCCATCCAGTCAACAGCATTCATGATTTCCTTCAGATAAAAATGGGAAAAGATAGATAGAATAGCAAGTCCACAGCCTGAAACCGGTTGGATGACAGAGACCTGAAAGTACACCATCAAGATTCACCATACACAAAAACTTGTACCAATACAATCAGAGCACCGACATAAATAAATTTTAGGTAATTCCCAGGCAGTAAGCAAAGTTTAAATTCAGGGTTCAAATTCATTTTTTTTTATAAATGTCAAAAATAGACCTATAAATTGAAAGAATAAATGAATAAATAAAGAAATTGGATATTCATGAAAATGAAAAAAACAAAACAAAAGGAAGGTGGTAGTTGAAGCACTTACAGGAGCAAGAGATAATGCTCTCAACATGAGAAGGGCTCCAAATATATCCATGAGAAAACCTATCAACCAAGCTTTGTTAAGAGCATATGCCCTTATCACCTACAAACAAACACACACACACACGCAATTAGTAATTCGTTGTTCAACAAGAGCCCTAGAATTTGAATTAACAACCCAAATTGCTGGTGGGCAGCTAATGCCGAATTCAAAACACAATCACAAACACACCGTCTGTGTCTGATCATCGAGATTTGCAACGTAATCAAACAATCATGAAAATAAGCACAAGGATGAATGTAATAAAAGAAAGGGGGAAAGGACAAAAAGGTAAAAAAAGGAGGAGCAGAGCAGTACCTTGAACTTCAACGAGAGAGGAGGAAGAATGATAGTGCCTTTCTTCTGAAGAATTTTTCCGATGTTGTTGCCGGCCGTCGCCGCCAACGTTAGAAAGATCGACTCCCACATCCCTTCTCTTTCTCTCCCTCTCGAAAAAAAATTGAAACAAAAAACAATAAAAGAAAATTTTGATTATTGGAAAAATAAAAACAAAACTCTTTCTGGGTCTCTGTGGTTGGGTTTGTTTTGTTGCGGTCTTTTGGATTTGTTTTTTGGTTTACATTTAAAAATGATATTTTTGTTGGGACAATAACAGCAAAACAGCTCTGGCACAATTGCCAAACGCCTGCGCGGTGGTGAGAGGGAGATTATCGTCTTTTTATTTTTTTTTTGGGGGTAAGTAAGTGAGTGGGTAGTAGGTGTCATCTATTTTTGCTTATATTTCTATTTTACGGTACACGGTGGTGTCCTTTCTTAGTATATAAAAGCTTGAAGCAACATTAATGATAACATTTCGACCAAAAAAATAATGATAACATTAAGCCTTTGGGTATTGACCCAAAAAAAAACCTTTGGGAAAATAGAATCAGTAGTTCAAATTGTGAGAATGAGTGCGTAATGGGTTAGGAATATGATTATGATCAATTGATTAAAGTTTTTTTTAATTAAAAAGTATCTCATTTATTAAGATTGATCAGAGTTTAATTCCCTCTAATGGGAAAACAAATCAATACTAACACTTATTTAAAAATAAAAATTTTTAAGTCATTAAATTTAGAATGCAAACCAACATAAGAAAGATTTTGTAAATTTTTGTTACAAAATTATATAGTAGTATTTTTTTTATTTTACATTGGTGAACAATACATTGCTGATTTATATGAAGGGGATTGGCAAATGGCACTTTTTGTGTAATTTAAGACGGATTCAATCTCCGCCGACATTCTTGCACATGTCTTCGGTTTTTTTGTTTGTGAGAGGATCTCTGGTTTGATATTTGGTGGAGTTCCTCATCCTGAGTCTTGACTTTGAGAGATGAGGACTTGCCAACAACCAAGTGACAAAGTCCTCTTCTTTAACTCCGTAATCTGCCTGAAATAATTATACAGAAAAAGAATGTCATTGTCAGTAACAACAAGAAGATTTCAAAACCTCACAAGAGTTTGATTACCAGTTTACTACTACCAAGAGAAAACTAGAAAGAAAGAGTTCGATTTTTTTGACACATCAACCAACTTTGGCGAACTTCAAGTCTGCAATTGCCCACTTGTTACTGTGTTCATTATTTTCAGTTGTGTACTGTTTTTTACTGGGTTCTTGTAATAAAAGTTATTTTGTGAGTTGCGTTTATTGTGTACTGGGTCCCAAAATCTCTGAATGATATATAGTCTATTGCATTAGGTGTATTCAACAAGTCACACATACAAAACTCATCATAAATCATACCTGATGACTGAGCTGTTTTTATGATTTTGAGAATGCATCGGCGTGCTTTCTTTTTCCTCTGATCTATCACTGACAATTTCTTCCTCATGGATTCTATATCCTTTACAACGGCCTTCAATTCGCTCTTAGCTTCATCAGTCTTTGGCCCAAAACCCAGTTTTTCTTTCCTCAATTCATCTAGTTCCTTATCAAGAATCTGCAATGATATTATCACAGGAGATTAAAATATAATACTACCAACATAACAGAAACCAGGAAACAAGTTCAAAATTTTCTATTCCATTGGATGAGTTAGAATTGTATATCTTACTTTAACTTGCTCCCTTAAGGATTTTTTTGAACCCAAAGAACTAGGAATCTTATCCTTAGCATCAGCAATAGCAACAACTTCATCCCTATGCCTTTGCAGTAGAAATAATACAAATTTCCCTTCAAGTTCTTTGATTTCTCTTACGCGGTCTTCAACTGTATCTGTCCGATTGATCTCATAAGGCATATGGTGATGCAACCACCAATTCTGTTTCAACAGTCCAAAACAACCAAACAAAATCCAGAGAATAAGAAACATCATACAACTTACAAGGTAATTAATTGACTCTCTTATTATTTACTTATGTTTAATATTCTTACGCTTTCGGAAAAACTAAGATCTTCCTGAGATTTCAATGGCAAAAACGAACCAACATCCTGCCGCTCGCTTGCATTGATCTTCTTTAAAAGCTTCCTTTCCTTAGCCAAACTGTTGGTTCCATGTACCATCTGGAAATGCAATTTCTGAATCCATGTCCACAGTTCCAACAGAGTCACAAACTCTAAATTCTTACATGAACAAACAATATAATGCACAAACAAAAATAATGAACAAACAATATAATGCATCCCAGAGAGTAAGGGCAACTCTTACATGTTTATACATCTCTTCTCCTGACAAGGATGACTTGATTGGTTTAACGGAACCAACACCCTCCTGCTGGCTTGCATTGATCTCTTTTAATAACCAATATGCATCAGCATGACTTCTGACTCCATATCGTAACCACCCGGCAGGAAATTTCTGAATCCATGTCCACAGTTCCAACAAAGTTACAAACTCAAAAAGGCTTAGTGAAAAAATATAATGAGCAATATAATACATTGCAGGGCAACCTAAAACCAATTGATAACACATACAAGGCTTTATTTCCGGTATAATTTCCCCCATGTGGGATACTACTCTCAACAGTGCATATATAATGGGTAACTCTTACATGTTTACGCAACTCTTCTCCTGACAAGGATGGCTCGAGTGGTTTCCCTTGGTAAGCTTTGTTTGTATAACGAAGTTTGTCTATAAATAGTTGCAGTAGGTTAATATTCTCCCTCTTTCTGGTCATACAATTTCCGAGTCCCTTTTCATCCTTATTCAGGAATTTCAACCGATAAATGGCACGGTGCTGATCATACTGTTGACAGAATTCAATAAGGTTCTGACAGATAAATAGATACATATACATATACATATAATCATTCATGATGTTTGATCATTGAAGTTGACACTAGCACAACTAAGAAACAGGACTTGCAGACCATTTAACATACCATCCTATGCACTAATTGGTCAATGAACTGAACTTTATCTTGATTCAACTTTGCAATCAGCTTCTCAGCCTCTTCTATTCTGGCTTTTAAACTTGGGTCTTTATCAATAGCATCCCTTGTAAGCTCATCAAGTTCTGAACCCTGATTCTCATTTTCATCCATGTTCTTTTGCAAGAAATAGTTGTCTCCTTCCCTTTCAAGTTCCAAACCTTTATAATTAGTTCCCAATATCTTCATAGTGTTGATTTTGCCTGATGTTGATACAAAGATATAAGTATAACTAAAACACATTATGTATTAATGGGATGCATAAAATGGTGGGTTTTAGAAAGTTAAAGATTCAGTTGAAATCCAACAGAGCAAATGCCTTAATAAAAGACCATGTGCTAGCAAAAAGGAAGAAAGACAAGAATATGTAAAGCAGTCTATGACTATTACCTTCAATGTCCAGATATTCAGGTAGTACTGCAAGTATATGAAACAAGTAATGACTCGGAATTTGAGTAGGCCGATTTCATACAAGTAAGCAGATGCTGCTATACGGGTATATAAGCCTTGCTATATACTCAGCCAGCTGCGAAAAATCCCTTGCACCCCACGCAAAGAAGGTCAACTCATTTAAAAACCTTGTTCAAGAATTCCTGTATATTCGATGATTTATTGGGGTTGTGTGACATTGTCAAAGCTGAGAAAATGCACATGGCGTGTACTTTGAAAAACATAAAATTAGCAATATGATCGAGTCTATGAGCATAAATCACGGAAAAGATTCTTTGGAACGGATGTGGCATCTGTAATACATTCTTTAGTTCCTTGGTAATTCATATGATATGGCCTCAGCGAACTCTAGTACAGTATGTAATTTCTCTTTTTAGGGAGTCAACACACAATGTCAAACTTCATAGAGTTTTAGCTTTATGTTGAAGCAAAAATCTGCTCAGACCTTTGCACACAATTTAAATATGGGTTGTTGCTGACGTGGCGAGTTGAGCGACCGAGTGGACGATCCGAGCTCATCAACTGACCGTTTCTGGATTTCTTCCTGCACAATGAACGGAAAAGAGCACCGGTGTGGTACCAGCCGAAGGTACTCCGATGGCAAAGTCAGAGATATGCAAGAAGGAGGATGCAAGGAGTGCTGAAGAACACAGCAAGAACTTGGGAAGAAGATGAAGGAAAAGAGGTAAGGTTTCTGGGTAAATTTCTTCAGAGCTTTGGCTAGTTTTTCTCAGGATTTCTGTGTCCCTTTGCCTTGTGGTTTTGCTCTTATTTATAGGCAAAGGGATTAGGATATTTTTGCTGGATTGTAGGTGTGATCATGGCTGATCATAGACTTCAGATGCTATGTTTCAAAAATAGGCTGGGTAACTGACAGGGTCCTCATTTAATGCAGGAGGGATGGCTGCTAAATATCTGGAAGTCGCATGCATTTAATGAGAAGTGAGGCAGAGTGGGTGGACAATAAATGCAAAGCATAAAGGTACCTTCAGAGTGTCAGGTGCAATAACTGTCATCTGGGCTTGTGCTCGGCTCGGAAGAGGATGAGTCGAGGATGACCAATCCGATCCGAATGGGGCTTCCAGTGGCGGTCGACCCGTGCGGGCGTTTAGTCCTTCCAAGCATTACTCGGATTTGAAATGCAGTTGACTCCGATCCGAACATACAGAAGGTGACATAAAGGCCGAATAGGTCGTTGGTTGAAGGATAATATTCAGACATATTTCCGATCCAAATGAAGTATCCGATCCGAGTAGCCGGTGAGTTGTAGGCCTTGCTTTTGACGATAGCCCATGACACGATCGGCTCGGATCAGATCAGATAGCATGATCCGACCCGCCGGAGTTGTGCTGATGGGCCGTTGACCGGGGGTAGCGGGACCGAAGTCGAATCCGAGATCCCACGTGGCCAGAGACGTTGACCGTTGACTTGAGTGGGGGTGTTACCCCCAAACACTTTATTTTGCTGAGATGGTTCAATTATAGATGCCAATTTTTGACAAACAAGATAACACGATACAAACTCGACACAAATTTAAGTTGAAGTGTTTGAGTGATCATTGTTTGACACGAACTGCTTATTACAAATTATAAAAGGGTTGTGTTAATGTCTACATTTATAACACTACTGTGACATAATAACATGTGTTACTATCAATATATGAAGAAAATGAATAAGTTTTTCATTCGAGTTATTGTATAATTAGAATTATTTTTTATGGATTTTTTTAATATCATTGATTAAATAAATTTTTGTTTTTAAAATTATGCATAAGTGACAAGCTTTGATTTAATATAAAGCAAATTGTGTTTAAGCTTTTAAGNNNTTTTTTTTTTTTTGGGTCTAAAGAGTTTCACTCAATGTCCAGATATTCAGGTAGTACAAGTACTACAAGGGTATGGAAAAATTACTGACTGGGAATTCAAGTAAGCCGATTGCATACGATCGAGTAAGTAGATGATGCCCTACAGGTTTTGTGCATTCCTTATATACTCGATCATCCAGCTGTGAAAAACCACTTGCACCTCACGCAAGGAAGGTCAACTCATTCCAAAACCTTGTCAAAGAATTTCTGTATATCCAATAATTTATATTTCCACAACCTCAGCTAGTCATTCAACAATGGAGTTCTTGGGGTGTTGAAAACCCAAAAAAAATGTTGGGCAGTAGAGACGGTTACAATGGCCATGAGATTAAAAGCATTCCAAAGACAAATTCTTCAAAGGATTTAAATTAAAGCATACCATAGAGTTCTTACAATAACCATGAAACATAAAACCTCCATAGAGAGTCTACCTGAATTGTTATACAGGAAGAGGATGTCATTGTCAGATTTCAAAAACTCAAAAGAGTTCGATTATCACTTTACTACCACCAAGAGAAAAACTAGAAAGAAAGAGTTTGATTTTGGCACTTCAACCAGCCTTCCCAAACTTCAAGTCTGCAATTGCCCACTTGTTTTGTATTTGGTGGTTGTAATAAAAGTTAACATATGAGTTGGGTCCCATATATCATGAATTACACACCTACAGAACTCATCATACCTGATGATGACTCAGTTGTTTTTCTGAGGTTCTTTTTTCTCCTTTTTTATTTTTTTATCTGGAGTTGTTTTTCTGAGTTTGAGAATGCATTGGTGTGCAGCGTGTGCTTCATTTATCATCTCATCTATCACTGCCAATTTTTCCCTCATGGATTCTATATCTTTTTCATTGGTCTTCAATTCTCTCTCAACTTGCTTAATCTTTTGCCCAATATCCCATTTTTCTTCCATCAATTCATCTAATTCCCTACCAATAATCTGCAATAATATCACCGCAGGAAATTAATATCAGCAAGTTAACAGAAGGTTGGAAGCAAGTTCAAATTTTTATATTCTATATGGTGAATTAGAATTATGTCTTACTTTAACTTGGTCCTGCAAGAATTGTTTTGAACCTAAGGGATGGCAAATCTTCCCCTCCTCAGTAGCATTAACATTAGCCTTGGCTTCATTCCATTGCTTATGCACCAGAAATCCAAATCTCTCATTAAGTTCTTTGATTTCTCTTAAGCGGTCTTCAACTGTTTCTCTGTGATTGATGTCATATGGCATATGGAGATGCAACCACCATTCCTGTTTCAACAGTCCAAAAAGTAAAAACCAAAACCAAATCCAAACAATAAGAAACATCAGACATACAAGGTATTTGACACTCTTAGTGTTTAATATTCTTACACTTTCAGAAAAACTAAGATGTTCCTGCTTGGTGGCATTGATCTCTTTTAAAAGCTTCTTTTCCTCAGCCAAACTGTTGGTTCCAAGCACCATCCGGAAATGCAATTTCTGAAGCCATGTCCGCAGTTCCAACATAGTTACAAACTCAAAAGGCTTAGGGGAAATATATAATTTACAAACTAATGTATCCCAACTTCAAATACCTACATACATACATACATACATACATATATATATAATAGGTAACTCTTACATGTTTATCCATCTTTTCAACTAACAAGGATGACTTGATTGGCTTCATGGAACCAACACCTTCCTGCTGGTCCCCATTGATCTTTTCTAAAAACCGCCTTGCCGCAGCCCAAGTGCTGTATCTATGTACCATCCGGAAAGGCAATTTCTGAATCCATGTCCACAGTTCCAACAGAGTTACAAACTCAAAAGATTTAGCGGAAAATTTTAATTAACAAACAATATAATACATCAGTGGCAAAGCCCAAGGTAGTGCACCCAACCCCAACTTCACATACATACAACATATACATACATACACGCATACATACACGCATATATACATACACGCATACACACATACACGCATACACGCATACATGCATACACACATACACACATACACACATACATACATACATTTATTTAATGGGTAACTCTTACATGTTTGTGCATCTCTTCTACTGCCAAGGATGACTTGGTTGGTTTCCTTTGGTAAGCATTGTTTGCTAAACGAAGTTTGTCTTTAAATAGTTGCATTAGATTTATGTCCTCCCTCTTCCTTGTCACCTGATATCCAAGTCTCTCTTCACGCATATTCAGGTATCCCAACCGAGAAGAAATCACCCAGTAATGATTATACTGTTGACATATTCAATAAGGATCTAACATATATATCTATATATATGAAACTAAAAATTTGGAAAGCAGTCACCATAAATATATGCAGACCCTTTTAACATACCGATCTTTTCCTTATTTGTTCAGTGAGCTGAACTTTTTCTTGATTCAACTTTGCAATCAGCTTCTTAGACTCTTTAATTCTGGCTTTTAAACTTGGGTATTTATGAACAGTATGCTTTATAAGCTCATCAAATTCCAAATCCTGATTCCCATTTCATCCAAACTCTTTTGCAAGCGATTTTTGTCTCCTTCCCTTTCAACTATGGGAGCTATTTGTGTATAATTAGTTCCCAATTCCTCCATACAGTTGTCTTTGCCTGGTGTTGATACAAAGGTATAATTATAACTTAACACATTACTACACTACTGGGATGCATAAAAAGGTGAATTTTAGCCAGTTCAAGATTTAGTTGGATTCCAACATTGCAAATGCCTTAATGAAGATTATGTCCTAGCAATAAGGTGGAACGAAAAGGATATGAAAGCAGACCTTGAACATTAATAATAAATGAAAAACATGGAAAAAATCATAAAGCAGATCATGAATTACCTTCAGTGTCCAGATATTCAGGTGGTACTGCAAGTGAATCAAACAATTGCTGATTGGGAATTTGAGTAGGCTGATTGCATACAAGTAAGGAGATGCTGCTATACAGGTATATTATTAAGCCTTCCTATATACTCAGCCAGCTGCGAAAAAACACTTGCATCCCACGCAAAACAGGTCAACTCATTCCCAAACCTTGTCAAGGAATTCATATGTATTCAATTAATTATTGGGTCTTCTGGCATTATAAATTAGCAATATGGTAGAGTCACTCAGCATGATTTTAGGAAAAGATTATTAAAAACGGATGGGGCAACTTTAATACTTCAATACATTATTTTGGGTCCTGGTAGTTCATATGACCTCTGTCGAGCTCTAAATACAGTTAGTCATAAAAGTTTTGCTTTGTTTGGCTGATAGTTCAACAATAAAGCGTCATAGTTAGTAAACACCTTTTGATAGGTTAATATTTAAGCACTGTAAATAAAATAAAAAAATTTAATAATATTTTTTTAATAGTAAAAAATAAGAGGAACCTGAAAGGCTCAAACTAGTGTTCTTCTAATAATAAATATAAGCAAAATATTTATACATATGTTGTAACAAACGATGTAATTTCGAGAATTTAGATTATATATTTACACAACCTCTGTGATTCAACAATGGAGTTTTCTGGTTATGGAAACCAAAAGAAAAAATGGTGGGCAGAGCAGTTCTTCAACAGATGTTGCCACCAAAGCACTGTGGATCATTGTGCGTAAATGCCAATATTATCCCTCAAAGACAAAAAAAAAGGAAGCAATACAAATAATGGAGGGAGATGATTGAGACAGTTGTAATGGCTATGGACATTACCAGCACATGGATTGTCAGAAATTCCAAAGCCAAACTCCAAAGGATTAAATTTTAAGTATAGCGTATAATTCTTATGAACCATAGACTCTCCCTGACATATAGCAACTCATAAAAGGATGAGAAAGTTAAGGGAGGAGTTGGTCACAAGTTCAGGGGACACCCCCACCACCCCACACCCCACGTCAAAAATACGCTAGACTCTCCAAACAGAGCATTTGAATTTCTTGAAGGGCCACTTTATTTAACAAAGAAACTTGCCTCCACTCTACAACTTCAATTATAAAAAACTCTAAGCCCTTAGTGCCATAATTGCCATTCCAGCCAATTATATAAGCTGCCCTTTCTCACCCATTCATTTCTTAGTCACTTCATGGGGTTTGAGAACCAGGAAGCAATTCAAATAAGATACTTAACAGCAAGTAAACAGAACATTCTGTTTCTCACCCATACTGGTACTAGTCTACAAGTAAACAGAACTTGGTCTTTCAATGAAGAACTACTGAGTAGTGAGCATAATAGGTAAATGGCTGAAAATCATTTACAGCAGATTTTCAGCCAAAACCTTGCAAGAATATTACCAAACTGAAAGACTAAAACTTGATCAATAACTTAAAAAATAATAACTAGAAAGCATAATTTCACCAAACATTGCAAGAATATTACAAGAAAGTGATGAATAAGTGAAGATTTCTACAATATGCGCATCAAGGGCACCTCTCAGATTACAGTGTGGAAATAAAAACACACAACAAAGGCTAAGATAACCTGAAACCATGACAGAGACTCAAACCCATAATTTGAGTTTGTGCAATAGCAATATTTCAAAACAATTAGTCCATAAAGGTTGTCTGGTCATTATAAACCTCAAAACTTGAAAATTTTAATGAAACCAGTATGAATCATTGTAAAAGGGCATAAATTTATCCAAAACATGAAAGAAGAGGAGGCAACAGAGTAATAATTTACCAATTTACATTTCAGTCTAACCAGAATATTGACTTCATATGATCACAGCCATAAACTCCTTACTGACACAAAAGTCAATACCGTCTCTCCAGACTTACAAACAAATATAGAACAAAACTAAAACAGTACCGACCAAATCACCACCACCCATAGACCACTTGGGAGTACTTGTCTTTAAGCCACCTGAAGCTTTTTCTGAAGGACCCTTTCATCTTGCCCTCCACAGAATACATTTTGTAGCTTGCAACCCTCTTCTTCCTCTGCAACTCAGGGTCAGTGAGGCCCCAAGCCTTTGAAGACGACCCAGAAGTGCTCTTCCCCTTCTTCAACTTCAAGTCCCTGTTATTATAATAATTACCCATCTGGGTTTGGGCATAGGAAGCACTGTAGCTCCTGAGCTCATGGGAAGTGGGTGGTGGCCTTGGGTGTCCATAATAGTTAGCCACCTGCATCATCCCACTGCCATATGACTTTGATCTGTCATAATCTTCCATGGGATTTTGGCAGAGAGGTTGAAACCGTTTCAAGGGTTTGCTCGTTCTGCGCAGCCCTCGATTCTGACAGACCAAGAAGAAAGAAAAGAATGGCAACTAGAATATATGGAAAGTGGGGTCCAACATACAAATAGAATGTGATTTGCTCTGGCAGTAAGCTAAGTAAGGCTGACTATATAATTGATTCTAGATGGCGTGTTTCGCGGGGAATCATGCTGTCTACGACATGTTTTCTAATAATTATTTTCACCGTCGTCGACCAAGAAAAAGGAAATTTATCCTTAAACTATTCAACTTTTAGGTCCTCATGAATACAATTTTGCCTTGAGCCCATAAAGTATTTGTATTTGAGCAAAACCATTATAGAAATCCAATGAATAATTGAATATGGTCAAAGTTTGGATATGTTTTGGAAAAAAATAAAAAATAAGGAGAACTCTATAATACAATTTGATTTCAATAAAGCCTAATTCACAATCTTTGTTTCTTTTTTACACAATAGGCCTCTAGTTTGAAACATTTCAATTTTAGGTATTTTTTCTTCTTTTTCTTTGATAGTTAAAAATTAAAACGCGAAGGCCTTAGGAAATCCAACTTAATGTTAAAAAGAAGAAAGAGATGGTATCATGGTTGGCCTTAGAACAAGACGTGAATTCTTCCATAAAGAGTTTGGTCATGGAAGGTTAGGCAGTTGCGTGGGCCACAGCTCATTTGACATCGTTGCTATCACTAAAATGATATTCTATGGTATTATGCTTGACCGCATTACTTTGTATAGCAACAGCTCATCTAAGTTCTAACCCACTTGCAAATTGCAATAGTATATAGCCACAATCCTGATTGACATTAGAAAGTGTACGTGGTTATTCCAAGCGCGTCACATTAACCATTAATATCTGGGGTCATCCTGCTCCAGCCCCTATCTGCATTAATCCCATGTCTCCTTGCCATCTCTGCTCAATATATCACACCACAAACAAACAATCCTCACAAGTCAAAACTGCATCAATATCATGTCAAGCTCTTTGGTCAATCAAGGGTAAGTTGGAGAGTGAGAGGCCTAATTAGCTAAAAAAACAGTTGAATACAAACCAGTGTTTTCAGGGGTGAAAATATGAGGCGAGGCGTTTTCAGTCTAAAAGACGAGGCGTAAGCCTTTTGAGACATTAATATTAAAATAAAAATTATAATATATTTAAACACCCACACATAACTGACCCAAAAAAAAACCCACCCATAAAATTAGAAGCTGAAAAGCCAAACATACAATTCAAACCTGGGACATTAATATGGTGGCAGCACCTTACCCACTGTGGCTCTATAACTTAATAATAATAATAATAATAAACCAATAGTTATATCTATATACATACAAGTTGATAGTAACAAACAGATTTTATATTGTATTTGTTCCTGACTTCCTGCATCGATCATGGTTTCTCATTTTTTGAGCCGCTGCGATCTCTTCTATGTTCTACCTCTGTTATCTCTTCTCTCTTCTCTCTTTTCTTTTGATTTCTGCTTTGTATCTCTCTCAATCTCTCTATCCACAAAACAATCAAAAGATTCAAAACCCAACATAATGAAATCAAAGCATGCACAATCNACCCAACATAATGAAATCAAAGCATGCACAATCACATGAATCAAAACCCAACATACAGGGTTTCTACCGCCAAGATGATGTTTTTGCCGCCGAGTAGATGTCTACGCTGCAGAGAAGAGAAGTTTTATGAAGTTCTCCAGCCAAAACGACGTCTTTTTGGCCTTGGGACTGTTTTAAATTGAAGCCCAAAAGGTGTCTGCTTCGTCCGCTTCATCATCGCTCCGGCGAGGCGTTCGCCTTTGGGGACAAATTGCACAACTTGGTACGCCTCAGAGCAATTTGGTCTCACCTCACTTGGAAGCGCGCATTGAGGCGCTCCTGAAGCGAGTTTTTTAAAACACTGATACAAATA
>QANT01003028.1:0-32768 GCA_003254885.1 Purshia tridentata
ATTATATTATAAAATCTTGCATGTCAGTAGGAGTGGCTTGACAGAGAGAGAGGTGATGCCACCCCACGCGTGCCTGAATACCTCTTTCCAAATCGGATTCCAAAGCACAACCACGTACTACAGTTGTGCATCGAACCCTGCAATAATAAGCTAAGTTCAACATTCAAATCCAGCCAAGTCATGTCATCCTCTTAAACTCAACATGGATTTTGAAATTTTCGAAAGAGTAGCAATCAAAGCTAAACCACTCATATCAAGTAAGAGAAAAACTTTTATGTAGCAGGTCATACAATTTATGTATATATTGTTTGATAGAAAAAATCTTATATGATGTATTTATATATTTATTTCTCTTATCGCATGAAGAGATATATAGATGCATGAATTTATTCTCAAATTGCAAATATTAAACTACATAGATAAAATTCTCTTTTTTTCCTTTTTAAGGTTTAGCCTGTCCCAACAAACAATCGTAGGCTCTTGAAAAATAGCTCTTGTATTTGAGTAGTGTACCCAACTTGAGAGATGAACAGAATGCCCAAACTTTAATCTTAGAGGTTGCTTCTTGTGTTTACTTGGTTTTGGACATGTATTAACTCTAATCTCCATGGTTGTCAGTCAGAGTTAAATTGGATATATTTTCTATAATGAAATTGCAGCTGCCAAGTGCAATGTTCTTCCCAGCCCTGGTTATAACACTAATGCTTCGATTTGAGGATGCAATTTATTAAGCAATTAGCTCTTATTTTGAGTTCCAACCCCAACAATCCATAAGCAATAGGAAAATTTTGTGTCACCCCTCATAACCATTTTATCAGAGAACTCAAGTGCTCTTCAGAATGGCATTAAACTGGCATAAATACGGCTCTTGTGCCCATATACATTCTCCATTCACAAATAACCAACTGCTTAGCGGTTATCCAACTTCTCTGGTTCTCTGAATTTGGGTTCAAGTCTCTGCTTAAGCCCAAAAACCATTCTCACCTGCTCACGCAGTTGGCAAACCATTTGCTACCCACATATTACATAATGAACATGACAATAATGATCCTCACTGGAAAATGAATGCTCGAAAAAACTTTTCACTATGTATATATTTCCCAAAACAGAAAGGTCAAGATGACAATATTGCCAAAACTCAACAAAGTATATACCAACCAGAACAGAAACATGGATGGTTCATATTAGCTTTATTTCTATGCTACCAGAAAAGAGTCATAGTAACTGATGGTTCACTTGTTCATATGAAAGCACATTAACCTCAGTCCTGCACTTCTGGCTTCTTTTCACTGCCTTTGAGATACCATCCCAGAGCAGCACCAGCAGTCACAACACCTGCTACAACAGCATAATTCCGGTACTTGTCAGTTGATACTTTAGTAGTTGATGCTCCAGAGCCTGAGGTCGAGCCACTTGCTTTGGTATCAGTTACCGAGTCCCCTGAGCTTGCAGCTGGTTTCTCTTCAGGTTTAGGTCCCTGAAAACACTCAAGTCATTAAGCATAATATTTGTGGGAGAGAAATGACAATGCAAACCAACAACTATTTTGAATCACATAAGAAGCCGGAACAGAAAAATTCGATCATCCATATAAATTACAATTTATTTGGTGATACCTATGATCAATATGTGATCAGACATATAAATTAATAAGTACTCAGTACATCATTGAGCAACCAATACACCAGCAAACCAGGTGGCCTAACATTGGAGGTGTTAAACATCAGCTAGATCATTTTCATTTGCCAAAAATAACAAACTGAATCAATTATGCACAGGATCCCACAGTTGTATTATCTTGTTTCTTTATTTTACCAATATCATAAAAAATTAAAGTGATTCAATTTTCTGAATGATGAAATATGGCCACTAAAATAATGAATAAGCATATTTTACATTCTAAAGTGATAAACATCTAAAATTACTCAAGTCTCAAAATACATTAAATGTTTATAATTTGGTCATACTTTGCGTGCAAGCTTCTCCAGCTTCTCTTGCTCGATTTTCTGCAAAATAAGAAACAATAAACAATTAAGAGTAAGAAGATATATCATAATAGCATTGCATATATGATAAAGAAACAGACAATAAAAACAATCAGTTGGCACTAGGCCCTAGGCCAGGTTTCTTGTGAAAACCCTAGGCCTAATGCCCACACCAAACAGTTCAAGTTCAAATTGGCTTGGGCTTCATTAGGTTCAGGTTGGGTTTGTTCAAGCTTTTTCTGGGCTGATCCATCAAGCTTTGGGCCAAGGTCATTTTTACACCCCTAGGTATTTTGGATTTTAGGGTTTGAAGGCTAAAAAAAAAGAATTTAGGTTCTATATCAGAAGTTGTGCATAAGGATCAATTGTAAAGATTGAACAACTGCATAAAGATTACCTTCAATGCAGTAGGAATCTGAGAAAAAGCTGTTGGGGTTTCAGGCAGCAGGTATTCAAGGGTTTTAAGGTGTTAGGGAGGATTAGGGATTGATAAACAAGAATGCTGAGACGATGCAGGAATAGGATTTGAGATAGAAATTTTAGAGAATCCAGGAAAAAATTATGATCGCAGCAATGTAAGAAAGTAATTTAATTAAGACGATTAGATTTGATCTTACAAGTATAATTTAAACCTAGTATAGTTATATCGTCACGACTGCAAGCACAAATGGATGGATTTCTGTATCACAGATATGTGGTGCGCTTGTGATTACTAATAGTCCTGTCTTCAACAATTGAATTTTTTAAGTATGGGAAGTTCGCTGAATTCTCAATACATCGATAAACTCAATTATGGAATGACAATAGAGTTTGTATCAGAAATGCTAGGTTTGGATCAGCAGGCAATGACAACCCCATAAAAGATGAAAAAATAAAGAACTATAGCAGAGAAGCCTTTAATAAGTGCTAATGCAGGGAATATAACAAACTGGATAATTCTTAAAAGGCAGTTATACATGTTAAAGTGATTTAACCATCACCTAAACCCCCATAGAAGCCAGAAGAAATGTAAACCATGCATTTGTATCATGAGAAATCCATATACATGGATAAAGCACATACCTCATCAGGGTTCCTCGTACTAGGCAGTCTGCATATTAAATTGCCAGACTATGAATATAAACCACAGTTTCAAATAATCCATATGATCAATGAGGAATCCAAATAATTATTTGTCATGACTGGGTTTACACCAGGATCTTGCCAAACTATGTTAACCATAATGTGTTCTTCTGATTGTTTATCTTGCTTTATTTAATTTTTCCTCGTTTCCTTCATTTTTCACTGTCACTCGGGTTTATACCCAGCAAAAAAAGTGTGTACTACCTCTAGGATTAACGATTAATTCTATAACATACATCAACAACACATCTCTTTATTACTAATATCTATTGGACTGAATTGTTAGTGTGTACCAATTTAGGATGAAAAAGATATATACCCCTACAAGTCTTATATTGCAAAAGATTCTTAATCAATTTGTTATTTCATATGTCCCACGACAAACAAATGATCTACATGGGTTTCAGCTCATATTCGGAAATGTACAGAAGGAAATTAAATCTTAGAACGATAAGACCAAATTAGAGCATTGATGCTGACAAATACGAAAATTTCAATGTGGGAAAGTTTAAAAATACATACAGCACCCAATACTAAGTTCATAGTTCCATAACATTATCCACAAAACAAGAGAAAAAGAGTTCAAGGAACGAGTAAGAGAATGTAGCTAGGGATTTTGAAAATGACCTTAATGTAGACAGTTTCTGCAGCTTTTTCCTCCTCGCCGAGTACTTTTCCACTGCTTGAAAGCCTCCGAGAGACAAACCTGGCAGCCAACCTTGACGCCATTGGAGTTGAGTGGGGAAGAAGGGGGTGATGGAGGTTAGGGTTTGTTTGGGGTTCTGATTACTTTCGTGTGGGAGGAGAGACTAGAAGGGTGTGGATATTTTTGTTTTCTAAGAAAAAAAGGAAAAAGAATAACAACAAACAAAACGCAACCTTTCATTTTTTTATTTTTTATTTTTTCAAATGAATGGGAGGAGACAAAACGTTGTCGTTTGTTCTCACAAAGAAAGGAATAAATTATGTTTTAAATAAATCAATAAAATATTTCACAATTACATTTTAATCAATATACTTTTTTATAAATTTATTTTAGTTATTATTAAGTAAAAGTAGATTGTACTTAATGACTAAAGTGAAATATAATTTCAAAACTCATTAATCATTATAAAAAAAAAATTTACATTAATCATTATATAATATTAAAATATTTTATTAATTTAAATATAACTTTCTATATATTTTTATTGAGGACTTTCTTTTTTCCGAATGAAGGGAAGAGCAAGTCTTCAATTAAGCCTCATCTTATTTTGATTACATTGGATAGGTTAAAGTGTTACACCATTCACTTATCATAATCTTATTCTTACCTCATTTCTTAACACATTAATTTCATAAAAAATAAAAATAAAAATCGAAGGCTTGAATCAAAAGGGCCGACTTGTAATGCCAGTCCACATTTGAGCCGTTTAATTTGTACCCTTGAGGACTATGGTTTGAGCTTGAAGAAAAGAAGCCCAAATCTTGTTGGGTTTGTGACCAATTAAGGTAAACGGGGAAATTTTATGTTTCCTAATTCATTTTTAATTTTAAGGCAAATCAAGAAGAAATAATTACTATAAGATGCATGTTTTGAATCATATTTAGTCTAAAGTATATCATATAATTAAATATAACAATAAAGTAATTATCATTTATTTTAATATTTTTGGTCTTTATTAATTTATATACTCAACTATCATTCTATACACACACGTAGCCATCAATGCTGTTAAGCAGTACATATAATTTTTAGGCATTAGCTGCACTACCAAAATTAAGGTTTTTAGTCACAACAAATTTTGTGACTAAAAGTGTAAATATTCTTGTGACTAAAATCCCGTAACTAAAAGTCATATATATATTGTGACTAAATAGATTATTAATTACAACAACTTCTGTTACTGATAGTTTACAACCGAAGATTTAGTAACAAGTCAAAGTTTGTCACTAGATAATTACATTTAGTGACAGCTAGTGACTATTAGGACTATGTGTTTTTTTGGGTAGTGATTGTAAATGTGTAGGTACATATTAGGTAGCACTATTTTGGTACAAATTAATTCAAAGCAAAGCCAATTCCCGAATAATTAAATTGTCATAAATTTGACAACTAAAACAAAGTTAAGCAAGACTTATAAACCTTTTTAATTATGAATTGAATAGATTAATTAACATATTAATTAAAGATGAATGCCCTATTTGTCTTTCCATGTTAAGCTCTCAATTTCTATTCCAGCGTATAAATTAGGTGTCTAATTAGAGCCTGTAAAGAAAATCCTCCCTTAAGGGACTAATAATTAGAATTAATATTGATGATATCTGCTGTGTGTATTTTAGCAAGCACAGAAAAGAAAAACATGGACACACCCGAAGAGCCAAGTACTAAAAGTCATAGAAAGTAGACCACAAATTAATTGTGACACAATTATAAAAAGAAGATTCGTGTTACCAAACATAAAGATTAAAGTGCCAAACAAAAAAACAAAGAAGATATTTTGGAGGTAGACGACCATCAGTCATGGCGCAAGTGAACGACAAAGAATAAGGTTAGAAGACATTGACTCCCTCAATATTGTTACATAGAAACGTGACATATTAATCATCCATGATACTATATATTTTATAAATATAACCCAAAAGCACCTAACCCTTATTTAATTTATATCACATTGACCATAAGAACGTTGACGAAGACTTGTGTGTGTTGGTGGGGCTGGTGTGTTTCCTATGGTGCATGCACCTAGTCCTTCTCTAAGTTAAGATCCGCAACATATCTATCATGATGAGTTTTGGTTCGATCAGATATGCTCCAATTTGATCTGGGCTGGTCAAGAAGTTGGACCCAGCAGTCAAATGATTAATCACTAGGGAGCAGTAATATTATCTACATGGCCAAAATGATTGGCAATTCTCTTACCACATTGATCATTATAGCTCATGTATACATTGCTTATATCCATAAGCTTTCAGCCACATATACATATTTGTTTTTGTAAAATAGTTTCCTCCCGCACGTCATGTGTCACGTCACTCAATTACAGTAATAACACTAAAATTTATTGTTCGTATATATGTGAACTTAATACTACATAACATGCTAATTTATATGGATAGTTTTAAGGATATTTATTAGGGCTTTAGATATAATATACAATGTGTTATAATTCAAATTGATTGGTAACATTACATCAGTATTCTACGTAATATTACAGTTATGCACAATAATTTTTAGAGTGATTAATGATATATTACACTCATGTGTGACAGTCACACTAATATATATCTCTCTAAATTGTTTTGGCCAAAAAAAAATCTGAAACCATACAGAATTAACTCATATTAAACTATATTATAAAAACTCTAGGTAACTCATGATGGAGGTGATGGAGTTGATCAGTGGAGGTGATGAGTATATGGTAGTTATATAATTGATATATAGCTTTTTATTTATTAATTGTTTTTATACTTTTGTTAGTTTGTCCTGATTTCTTTGTTCCAGTAGATCGATAATGGCTTAGTGGGTGGCTCCTCAAAGTCTGGGAAGCCACTACCTGAGGAGCTTAGAAGTTATAGGACTTAGGAAGCTAGCCACCACCACCACCACCACCCTACGGATAGTCCTACGAATAGTTTTAACTTTGCTGTTGTAAGTATTACATACACACTATTATAGATATTATTATTAAGGGATGGATGGGGGTGGGTCTGTCTTCAAGTGGGAGAGGGGCCCCCATGGAGGAAGGTTCGGACAAGTTTCCTTCAAATTATAAAAGGAAGTTTAGTTGGGGTACGTGTCAGGTGTGAGTGAGTTAGTGAGTGAGTGAGTGGGGAAGCCCCTTGTTTTTATTTTGCAAGTGGGTTATGAATATGATCGAGTTCCACCTGAGAGGCTCGACAGGGAAAAGGCTATAGCTATACACTGTTACTAGTCAGCCTGGCCAGGACTACTTTTCCACAAGTGAGCCATGGCACATGGCCCATGGTGTACTACATTAATCAATTATCACTAATACTTTTGACCATTCTAGACCATTCTAACCACACAAATTTTTAACTTCCAAATTTCATCCTAATATATGTATGTTTTGGTCTTAGAGTTTCCCACTAAGCCAAGAAGACTAGCAAGCTAGCTTCTAGAGGAGCTAGTTGTGGTTCTCAGCACTGGTGTATGTCTTCTTCACTCTCTTTATATATCCATGATCCATCCCATGGATATATATATATATCGAGGAACTAGTAATAGTATGCTAGAGATCACTAGCATCTGCTGCTGCTTAATTAGCTAGCCACCTCCATTTTGATACTCTATCCCTGTAAGTAAATCGATCTTGCCTAGCTAGCTGTACATATAATATCCATGCATGATCTCTCTCTCTCTTTCTCTGATCTCTCTCAAACGTCTGCTGTTTTTTCTTAATGTTTTGGAAAATTATTCCCACTTTGTTTGTTGTTCCTAATATGTGATCATGATAATAATTAGTGATCATAATTAAGCCCTTTGGCTAGCTAGCTAGGGAGTGAAGAGTGAAGAAAATGAATATAGGATTATGAGAGATAACAGCTTGTGTAAAATATGACCGATATATTAATTGTTTCTTCATTTCGATCACTTTATCACATGTGTAAAACAAGAGTGGCAAATTATAGATGCATGCGAGTATGAATAATAACATATATAGGCTTTAAACGATTGATCTACGGAAATATATACATATATATATATATATATCAGATATTAATATCACGTACGTGCAGTCCACAGTCTTTGTAAGTATGGATAGACAAAATTAATTAGTTGACTATAAAGACTGCGGTCTGAAAAGCTTAGAGAAAGAGAAAGAAAATTGAAGGAATTAGGAAGAAACAGCAAAAGATTATACAAAAAGCTAGCTTTTTTGACTACACAGTTGAACGGCACAATGATTAAATTTTGATTTTTTTTTCTTCTGTTATACATATATGTCAAAAAATAAAATAAATTTGAGTCTTTTGACTCTGGCCAATTTCCTAACTGCTGCTGCATGGAGTCATACTATATATACATTTTAGAATATTGAATTTCTTCGTTATCCTACCTCTCTTTTAATTTGCTCCATAATTTTATGGTACTAGGTATTTCTGGAGGGCGGATTTAGATTTTGATCGTTTTTTGTTATAAAATTAAAAATGATTGGATTTGTAGTCAACACCCAGTAATATTATTATAAATGCATGTTTTTTTATTTTTTAAAGAAAAATATTTACATGAGTGTTTGGATATTGGAATAACAACTTTAAAGAAAATGATTGTTTGGTTGCATGCTTAGACTTAGTCAAGCGACATAGGTTACATGAGTGAATGTTATATGTATCCTAAGTTATATATATCCTCTTTGTAATAAAACATAAAAACAAAATAGTGTTAAAAGTTAAAAAATTAAAAATAATACATATGTATATACTAGTCTCTTTTCACGCGTTGCACGTGTCAATTGATCTTTCTAAACATTGCAATTAAAATTTTTAATAGTTTATTTGTCATAAAATGAAGGTGGTGGGGAAGCGGTTGCTAAAAATAAGAGTGTAATTTTACATTTTTTCATTTTTTTATTCTAATTATTTTATTTTACCCTTTTGTCCTTTATTAATAACTAATATTTATCAATACCTATTTTTTAAATCAGGGTATTTTTGGAGTTTTTAAAAGTTTAACCTTACTCTCCCTTCTCCCTTTATATATATACTAATTTCTTATCACATTTGTTGCGCGTGTCAATTGATTTTTCTAAACATTCAATTAAAAATTTGAATAGCTTATTTGTCCTAAAATAATGGTGGTAAGGAAGTGGGTTGCTAAAAATAAGGGTGTAATTTTATATTTTTATATATTTTTTTAATTCTAATTAGTTTATTTTACTTTTTTGTTCTTTATTAATAAATAATGTTATCATTTAACTATTATTTAAATAGAAATTTAGGATTAAATACCAAGTTTCAATACTTTTTTACAAAATCAGTTTTGCTCATAATTTTTAGGTTTGGCTACTAATTAATGAATTAACTTGATTTTTAGAATATGTCACAAATTTACAACTTATTTGTTTTGGGCTTTATTTGTTTGACAAATTTGCCCTTCTATTGTTCTTTGGCCCACATATGATGGATCTTAGATAAAATTTATAAAGTTTTGATAAAATTGTTCTTGATACTTTTTTATTGTCTTATAAATTAGTTAATATAGTCTCAACTTTAGTTTTAGTTGTGACTGTATGACACTCAACTTCAATTTCAGTTGAGACGGAATGACAGTCACAGCTAAAATGTGATAGTCACAATTAGGTTGTGACTGAATTGAAATTTTTATTGTGACTGTACGACACTCAACTTCAAATTCAGTTATGACTGAATGGCAGTCACAGCTAAAATGTGATACAGTCACAATTAGGTTGTGACTAAATTGAAATTTTTTTTAAGAGAAATTGTATTACAATATAGTATAAAATAGAGGTCAAATCAATACTTTTATTCAAAATAATACTTAGTATAGTGGTGGGAGTTATCTTTTTCAACTTACCAAGACAATCACAACTAAATTGTAAACAGTCACAGTTAAAATGTGATTGGATTATTTTTTTTAGTTTTAATACAATATAGTATAAATTAATGTAATAGTATGGATGTAATATATATATATATATATATATTAATTATTGTAGTGGCATATGATGTAATATTTGTGAATTATAGTGCCCTTTACTATATTATTGTATTTGACTTTTCAACTAGTACCTAATCTAAAATGCTATTAAATTTTGGTACCTAAAATAAAAAATTATTGAAATTTGGTATTTAAAATCAATTAACCTTTTCAATTATTACTTATTTGTCATATCATTGTCATTGTATATATTTTAAAATGAAATTCATGGTGTATGAAGTTAGGATATTTATAGAGATAGATTGATGGTATAAATTCATGGGAAATAGTTTTTGCGAAGTTGAGTCTAACTGTTGTAAAGGGCCAACATCAAAGGTGTTCATTGTGCACTAATGGCTATGCCAATTGGCAACCAACAGTTAGAATAAGATGCCTAGCAAAAGGAGAAAATAAGTTAAATAAGTAAGGGGAATAGAGTGGTGGATTCATCATAGTATTTATGCATATTTATTTGTTATTATGATAAAGAATGACTTGACCTTTTTCTTTAGCATGATTAAGAGATGAATGCTCGTCCTTCAATCGAATATACGCATTATATTATAGTAGTTAATGGCTTGAAAGTTTTTATTCAAGTCTTCACCCAAGTAGTTCTTTTTGATTGGAGACTTGGGAGGCTTCTATTTGTGGGATTTTCAACCCTACTAGAATAACCCACATAATTTCACCCCAAGATCACCTCACAATGACGTGGCATATATATTATTCAAACAACTTAACAAACTAGAATTGTGTACTCAGCCATGGTCAACTTAATGTGATTGACCTGACCTGATTGACATGACTCCACAAACCCAACATGACTGACTTTACCTGGCTGACTTGACATTTCTGACTTGACTCCACCAACCCGACATGGTTGACCTATCTTGGCATTCTCATCCTTGGCCGAGCCAAGCAGACCACACGAGCGTTGTGAGAGATCTTCATCTCCTAAAAGTCGTTCCAAGATATTTATTAGGTTGGAAGAACCGCATCTAGTCTTGGAAGCACCACAACTACAAAACAACCAATCTGGTTGAAGGCATAGGGTTTCCTTCCTGTAAATAGAAACATTCATCAAAGCAAAAAAGGGCTGCTATTATTTTACATCAAGTGCTCTTGCATGAGCTAAACCTTTTGTACATATTCATACAAAGAAATATACACATGTGGATGTAGCCTAACTTAGGTAAACCACCAATAATTGCTTATATTCTTGATGTTCAATGTTTTTTTTATACCAATTACTCATATTTTACGTTGATTACCATTTTTTTGCATACGTAATAACAATATAATAAAATAAAAATAATAAGTGTTTGACTGAGTATTCGAATGCTTGTAGAGGAATTTCATCCCCTAACATGACCTTTGGCCCCAAATAAATTGTCTCTTAGTTATTTAATATAGAAAATTACATAAAGATCAATGATTATTTGAAAATTACATAAAAATCATATTAGGCTTTTATTTTCCACAATAGTCAGTGGGTTTTATAGTCTTGTTACAGAAAGGTCAATGGACTTTCCGTGTCAGCCCATGTCATTTACTTCACTGCCCTTTTTGTTTATTTAGTTATTTCAAAACATTTTGCAAGTAGTGGTAATGGCAGGATGGTAAATAAATAATTTTTTTATGGACAGTTGCATGTGAGCATAATTTCAAAAATTTCATTTTAGTCAATACATAAAGTATTGACCATTATGGAATTTGAAATTATATTTGTGATTTTTATGTAATTCACCCTATTTAATATCTAAACGGAAAAAAAAGCATTGTTATTAGTTATTTTAATGGCTAAAATCTCTCATTTAGTTTTTAATCTAAATTTTTAATTTTTTTAATTCAAAAGTTTGTAGTTAAGTATTTCATAATATTTTTAGTAAGCCATCGTTTGATATTTGCCTTTTTTCCCCATAGAATAACTGATTTGACAATGTTAGACTTAGTGTTTGTTAGTAAAATAAATGAACATTACTTTTTTTTGTCACAATTGAAGACTATTGAGACATATTTCAATAATCAAGTAGCTGACACGAACTACTTTTAAAAGAGTAATTCTCTTTTGACCTTTCTATTTTACTGTGGTGATCTAATTTTTTCAAAATTTCAACTATACCCCTGAAATAATACAAAACATTTAAAATAAAAAGAAGAAAACCCTAGCCAGCCATGAGCCACTCGAGCTCCACTTGACCTAGCCCACCTCCTACCCATTTCAGGTGGCCTCTCTCTCATTCTCCCTCCATTTTTTACTCTCTCTTTCTTTCTTCTTATAACTTTGTTTATCTTCCTTCCTTTCTCACTGAACCGTCATGGGTGGCTGACGACCCCACCGACCCCTAAATTGGAGGTGGCAACCTTGAATATGGAGGTTGGCGGGGTCGCTAAGAAGAGAGGAATAAAGAAGAAGAAGAAGAGAAAGAAAGAGAGGGTCAGAGAAGGAAATGTAGTTGCTGTCAAGCTCCAATTCGGGATTTAAGAGTAAATCTTGGATTAAGGAGTGAATCACACTCTAATTATAAAATTAGCTTATATAACCAGAATGTAATGTAGAAAAGTAGGATAAATAAAAATAAACTTCATAAAAATATTGTACTATAACCAAATTTAAGCTTAATTTACAAACTCAATCATATTTCTGTACTTTACATTGCTCACAGTCTCAAATCAAATTCAATTCCAACTCGGTTCATGCTTAGTCATCTTTCTCACTCTCTCTTGCTATAGTACTCGCAAATTATATGAGGAGATGAATGCCAACCGATGGCTTATATGGGCATAAGACTTCAACATTCAGAGTTGATTAAATTGAAGCTTAGTGAAAACATACAATCATAGAACATATAATAAAACATGTAATAATACTAGTGATGCATGAATGTTATGTTGCACTTCCTTATTAATCCCTTAAAAAGTAAATTGCAAAACATCTTAACTTTAACCGCAGTTAAAGTGCAAGATATCTTAACTTCAACCGCAGCCAAAGGTTTAAATGCCCTTGGGGTTAAATTGTTTTATCAACCGTGGTTGTAGGGGATTCACTCCCCACGCACACTACAAATTTAATTTGAACACCCAGTTCGTTACCACTGCTCCATTCTCAATGAATCATGCTTCATCTTCAAATAAATGCATTAATAATGTATTATAATAATAAACTAATTCCTATAATTCATAAGTAATTCAGATAATTCATATGTCACGTATAAGCACACATATCACATTTTTCAACAAAGATTCAATAAACTAAATTTGAAGTCAAAGGTTCCCCAGATTGCCCTATTTGACTTTCAAAGCTAAGCCTGATCCCATAAGTTCAATTGAGAAAGTCCTAAGTTGTCCTTTCCACACTATCATCACCAATTCGCTCGATTGATCCAAATCATGTAGTTAGAGCCGATCATATGTCAAACTTGCTAAGAACCGACAACACAGGTGAAAGTAACTAAAATGACTTGAATGCCCTTTGATTGAACCAAGAGTCTAAATTTACAATCTAGGGTCATGTGTTTGAATCTAATCCAAATACAAAAGGGATTAGGTATAATAAAATAGCATGATCCACTTTGATACGAAACATAAAATATGAGTTTCAGTGGAAAATGACCAAAATGCCATTTTGAGATAAAATGGGTTAGGGTTTACATTTCAAGTTATTTCCTTCACAGAAAACAATCTCAATGGTAAATAGTTTCGATTTAACGAATGGGTAAGGATGAGTTTGTTTGAAATTGTCTACTTTAGGTTTCGGGTTTGGTTTAGCTTTCAGTAACCGAAGTGGCATCTAAACGAGAGTTTCCAAGCCTAGGTAACATGTCCAACAACAATAACAATCAACACAGAGTTCACAAATAGTTTGACATGACCAAGGAATAACCAAAATGGGCGGCATCCGCCATGAGGCTACCTCGCCACAAAATTTCACCAATTTTATATCAAATTGATGGGTTTGAAGAAAGGATCAACCTTACTACTAGGCCAACTCCAAAAAGTGGCCAGAATTGGTCGGAAAACACCAATTTCTATTTGAGTGCACTATTCACCCATAGTTTTCAAACCTTCAAGAAAATCAACATAATTATAGTGGATTTGAAGCTTGAGATAAGAGGAATCCAAATTTGGAAGAATCAGAACCAATTGAAATCCCAAGTTGGATCACTAAAAAATTCTTGAGGGAAGATGAATAGGCTTTAACAAAAATTTACCCAATTATAAATTTACCAAGTTGATATATTAAGCGGTGGATTAAATATATGTGAAATAATCAACTCAATCAAACAAGCACACAAACAACACATTGAGATTTGTTAACGCGAAAAACCCTCCATTAGATAAAAACCGTAGACCTAGTCCAAAAAAGCAATCCACTATGTAAAATAAGATTACAACTAGTAACTTGATCCAAATCCTACCTAGACACTTTCTAGTAAGAAAAGACTGACCTCACATCACTTGTAACTCTTCAATTTCACCCGTTGTTGTGGAAATCTACTTGCAAACACCCTGAAGACAAGAACTCATGAACAATGCTTCAACCTTGATGCAATGAGTTCAACCTTTGATGGATGAAGGTTGATAGCATGAATAGATTCACAAGGAATAATCTATTCTGTTATCTATTTTAAAAGCATAATGAACTAGTCTATATGATATATTTATGCAAACTTTTATTCATAATATAGCCTCACTTAGCAATACTCTAAAATAAAATCTCTCAAGTGTATAATGTGTGAGCTAAAAGTAATTATGTGAAAGTCACCTATTTATATGATCATAAGACTTTACAGAAGTAGGAAATATGTCACAAGGCTTGTTAGGAAAGATTATGATTGAAATAGAACTGAAAACCTAGTTAAAAATGAAGAATAAAAAAGTTAAAATTGTGGATGAATAGTGAGAATCAGTCATGTCATGACAGGATTAGTCATATAGTGCAAAATCGCAAAAACCATCCTTCTAGAGTTTTTTTTTTTTTTTTTGAAAAACATGTTTGCACTTTTAAAACCAATTTAAATGCAATGGAAACTAATCACCTAGGTGCATGCAAGGTTATCTAAGTCATCTTATCTTTAATTCCTAAATAGACTGAACACTAAAACACGGCTTGATCAACACTTTAACCTCCAACTTGCTTAATTTTAATCTTTGATTAAAACTAACACTTGACTCACTTAATCTAATCTAAAGTGGTACTTACAAAGTGATTGTTTTGTCAATAGAAAATAGCCAATTACATAAACTTATATTAACACCAACCAACATCAGAGGTGGCCGGAATTTGGTTGGAAAACTTATAGCACCGCAAATTTCTTTTCCCAATTTGTCGTGTGTGGTGGTCTAATGGGAACACCAAGGGTACCATCAAGCTCGCTATGATAAAAGGAACAAAAACTCATGTGGTCTGACCTCTCAATTCCATTGGGAATGACGGATTGCCAACGAAGGTCTCAAATGAGGTTTTAGGTCTAATCGAGTTTCAAGGTGTTTTGCTCACAGGGGAAGGAAGAGGGATAGGAGGCTAGCAAAACTCGTCCATGACCACCGGCAGCCATCACTGAACGTGCGGCTAGGCACCGCTGGCTATAGTCGCAGCTGAAAGAGAGATGAGAGATAAAGTATTGAGGAGAGAAAAGAAAGATAATCGAAGGGGGGATGATTGGAAAAGAGAAGGGTTTTGGGTTTTTAAACCTAGGAAGCAAAATTACTAAAAAGCCCTTCTATCTTTGTTTATCTGTAACTCTCAAATCGTAAAGTGCAAATCGAGTTTTGTTTGTGTCTAAGTGCTCCTTGATTCGGAGAAAGGAGACTAAAATCAAGGTTGAGCCTTTCCTAATTTGTATTGTTCCTCAATAGCCATGAAAAACACTTGAAATTTAAATAAATCACTAAAATTAATTTCAAGGTCTGAAATACGTTCCTTTAAATCCTATGACTTTGTCTCAAGTAATCTTATTTTTCTACAACTTCAAATCAAATTATTCACTGCCGAAATTCCTCGAACAAATTCCAAAGTGTCCAAATTAACAAAATAATTATTGGTAAACCACAATTACTCCAAAATAAATTATAAACCAATTTCTGGGACCTCACAATTGCTGACAGTGAGAAGGGATTGGTGGTGGGCACGGGTGATCGAGTGCCTAATGGCTAGCTCGGCTTTTATTGTTTTTTTAGTTTTCATTAAGGGTCTTAGTAAGAAAAATGAATAGACTATTAAGGGCATGCTTGAAAGTGCTTTTTAGGAAGTGCTTTTGCCCAGTAGTGTTTTTATTAGAAACACTTTTGTTATAAACACATAATTTTTTTTTTTTAAATGAGAGTGTTTTTTGTAAATGTACTTAGAAGTGCTTTTTGAGAAAGCATTGGACTCCATGAAGTGCTTTGCCAAATGCTAGTAAAATGTTTTTGACTATTTGAAAGTGCTTTTAACCCTTACTTAAAACATTTTCTAATAAGTTCCAAGAGAGGTCAAAATGGATGCACTTATTTCAAAATTAACATTCAAAAGACGCAAACAAGAACTAGATATAAATATATGTATTTTATTTTATGGATTAAAGTATTTTTTTGGCCAACAACATGAGAACTTCCTAGGAGGTCACCAATCCTAAAACTACTTAGTCTCGCCTGAAACATTTAACTATAAAGTTCTAATGAGCTATATGGCCCATTTGATATTACTTCTCAGAAGCGCTTTTATTTAGTATTGGTTTTGTTGGAAGTGTTTCTGTAAAGAAGCACATAAATTTTTTTATAAAAATTATAAGTGGTTCATGCAAAAGCGTTTGAAGTATTTTTTGATGAAAGCACCTATCATGTGATTATCAAAAAAGGCCTTAAAAGCGCTTTTATAAACAGAAGCATTTATATATATACTTCTGTCAAAAGCTACCAAAAACGCTTTTACTAATCTGAAAGCGATTTTAGCAATTAGAAAAGCAATGCCAAACAGGCTCTTAGTGCATTAATGTTGGTATAATCGCACCCTAAAACAAAGTTGCATTGCATCTTCATGACATTAATAAAGTACCCATATGAAATAGGGTAATTTTATTAAATATACCCTTTAATTAACAAACTCACTTTTTTAACCTTTCTAACAAAATCTAATCTTTTTTAGCTCTTTGCCCAAATTCAGACAAAAATGCCCCCTGATAAGAAGACCAAAATGCCCAAGGGTTTATGACTGTATATCATCTTCTTCTCTCTAGTTTAACAACATGCCTTCTCTTTTTCTCATTTTACTCTGTCAATAGTTTATGGTTGTTGGGTAAGTTGAGTTGTGGAAGAGTCTTAAGACTCTTATGGTTATCCTAGAAAGAGTTCAAGAAGTCCAAGAAACTTAATGGCCCTAACGTCGAATTTCATCGCGCTAAGAAGAAGATCACCAGCTACGACGCCTTTCCTCCAAGAACTCCGGCGTTGACACCCGTTGCCTCAAGTATGTTTATTTCTTTCTCTTTTTCTCGATTTGTTTTCTGGGTTTCATTTTCATTTTCTTAATTATCCTTTGTCTTTTATTGTATTAGTATAATTCTAGGTTTTGGGTTTTGGGTTTTGGATTAAGGTTGATTTTGGTCAATTTGGGTTCTCATTGTTATCTGATTATAACAATAAGAACCCAAATTAAAAGAAAAACCATTATTTCTATTTCAGGTTTTTAGGTGACGCTTGCACAGCTCTTGAAAATTTCCAACAAACCTAACAACAATAGCTTGAGCTCAATCTTCCCCTGTGTTCAATTTGCTCTTAGCAACATTAGTTCTATATGATGTTGGTAAAGGGATCTCTAGCCTTATTTATGAGGTATTTAAGTTTTCATTATAAGCAACCAAGTAGTAAACAAATTTAGATCTTTTTTGAAGTTGTGAAAAAATTATTTCATATGTTCAAAATAGATCATTTCATATTCAATAGAAATTACGAAGAGGTGGAACCTGTCAAAATGGATCATTTATATACAAAACATAGTAAATGTATACATGGGAATGGAAAGTCATGTGGAGTGTCAAAGAAGGATACTTTTTCTAAGATCCTTCTCAACCACTGCAAACCTTTGAAGAGATGCGCCAAGATGCTTTGGGTAGCAATGATGTTTTTTTCCATACTAATGGTGTTGTTAGTTGTGTTGTGGACAACACAAATCAATCATGAGCAAAACTATCATTTTGGAGATGGTTCTGTAAAGCCATATTCTGCAAAATTAAATGTGTTTGAGTTAGGTACAGACCTATAGCCTAGCTTGGTTTAGAAATTAGGGGTGTGTTCAATATAAATTTCATTGGATTTTGAAATAATTCATTTTGAGTTCGAAAGTGCAATTTAGGATTAATATAAAACTAAAAGGCGTAGGCAGAGTTTCAGAAATTTTTTAGGGTTTTGTAAATTGATTAAGGTGGTTTTGGTCAACTTAGGTTTTCATTGTTATGTGATTGTATTGAGTTTTTTGGGCTGTTGAACTCTCTATTTTTGGAACAATTGTCTATAGTTTCTTGTGCTTATTAAGTTATTTGAAGAAATTGAAGGTTGCATATCACATATTCCATTTTGAGTAAGTACATCAGTGTGTTTTGTAACTTTGTTTCAACTAAAAATGTTACTTGCCCATTATCACTTTAGGAAACAAGATTGATTGTTGTTTGTTGAGATTTTCTTAGGTGAGAATGACTGCATTTTTTAAATTTTGCGAACGCTGACACAGTGTCGACATAGTGCAGACATGGAGTCGACACGGATAACATGCAATAGCAAGTTATAATGTGCTGCAGCAAGTTTTAGAATTTCGTGTCGACACACTATCTACTCCATGTCGGCACTATATCGACATCTGCAAACTTTAAAAATACAATCATTCTCTCTAAAGAAAGATTGATTGTTTAATTATTTATCTCTAGTTGTTAATTTGTCTTTCAACTAATATTAATTATTATTATTGTTTGATTAAAATGTAAGGACAAGCTTGAGGTGAAAGTCGTTAATGATGGATCAGACAGCTATGTGACATTGGAGAATAATGATGCTTTGTATGAAAAGCTAGCAAGGAGAGAGCTATCTAATGAGGAAGAAAAGGAAAAATACTGTGTTAATTTTTTTGCAATTTTGAATTACAAAATGTTATAATTTTTAATTGAATCAATAATGAATTTTCTAATAAATTTTTTATTTATTTATGGGTTATTGATTGTTCATAAACATTTACACAAATAAGATAAAATTTGATTTATATGGGTTTGTAGCACTATCTTTTTATACTTTGTCTTTTGGTTGTTGATTTATATGGTTTTAAATATTGATTTCTCTCTATCTATGATGGTATGGGTTTATTGTTGTAAATTTGAAATCTCAATATGTGTTGGTTGTTACAAGTATAAAATTTGACATGTTTTTGTTTTTTTTTTTAATATAAAATTTCGATTTAGGTTTTTTTCCATATCTGAAATTCTGATATGGGTTTGTTGTACATTCTATATCTGAATTTTGATGGTCGATAAATGACACTTAGTTAACACATGACTGATAAATAGTCGACACATGATTGACATATAGTCGACACATGATCGACAAATGTTGGTACAACCATTTAAATAGTACTGCAGCCTAGTTTATATATTTTTGTTAAAATTAATTTTTTGTTCGACAAAGTGTCAACCATATGACAACTAAAAGTGTTTTAGTCTAAAAACTATCGAAAGAGTAAAAAAAGATTAGTTTAAGGTATTAAAAGTTAAAACTACCTATTTTTACTCATAATAAGCTAATTGTCAAATCATGTGATTTATATTAAGAGATTTTCTCCAGAGATTATATTTGCAAATTCCAAAAATTGGTGATGTCGACATAATGCTGACATGGTGTTGACATAGTAACGACACGTGCTGTAGCCAGTTCATAATGTGTTGCAGCCAGTTTGTGTCGACACCGTGTTGGCACCGTGTCTGCACCGTGTTGGCATCGTGTCATCGCTTTGTCGACATCCGCGAATTTCAAAATTTGCAAATGTTCTTTCTAGAAATATATTATTCATATTAATAATTGTACAAATGTACAACAAGAAAAAAATTGCAAATGGAGCTTCTTGATAGAATAAATTGATTGAATTTATTTCTTTTATATCGAAACCCTGAGGTGAACAACAAGAACTCAGAATTGAACCCTGTATCATTTCTAAATGATAAGAGTGATTTTGATTACAAATATATCTATATATATTAAAATAAGTAAATGAATAATTACAAACTTGTTTTTTGTTAAATAAATTAAAATTACAAAAGAACTCAGATCTTTATTAGTGATATTGCACTAATGTCACAACTACATTTATTCTTAAATAACAAATGTAAAATACTTGGGTTCTAAAAAAAATAAGGCTGTATAACAATATCCATCTGTTGGTTCTCCTCGTTCAAGGATTGAACTGCAAAAAAGAAGATATGCTAAGTGTTTTAAAGTCCATCAAAACTATTACATGGAATAAGTAATATTGGACATATAAAGTCATGCCAAGACAATTTGACTGAAATGAGTGAACAAAAAATAATATCAAACACTGATACAAAGAAATGTTCATATATACTTATACATGCACTTGTATTTATCATTTTAGGTTTCCTTTAAATAAAGCTAATAAAACATGAACTTCATGTAGTGTTGTATTGTGAAGCATGGATCAAGTTCAAGATCTACACCGTTTTACATATCATTTTTACACCCCTTTCGACAGGGCATTGACACGATGCCGACATGCCACCATGTCGGCACACAATGTCGACATTTGCTATAGCCTGTTGGACATTTACTACAATCAACTAGAATTTCGTATGTCGACACAATATCAGCATCTTTTTGATGCCGTGTCACAGGGGTGTAAAAATAATATGTAAAACGGTGTGAATCTTAAACCTAATATGTGAAGAAGTATTTTAGCAAATTTAATATCCAAATCTCGACAGCTCCAAACCACAACTTATTTAAAAGAAAAGCTTATTTTGAGTGTTCTAATATTATCACAACAGTCTCAGCGAAAAACAAAGTTATAAGTAACTCAATAACAAATGAGAATATAGGTATAAAATGACTAGTGCTATTAGTTTTTTAAGATTTCAGGGCAGACTTAAAAATTGCACCAAAAATACATCTGTGGTCGGATGGATGTGATTCTTGTCTTGAAACGACCATTAGGATGTCTAGTTTTTTCACTTACTAAAAACCAACTCAAGACGCTTCGCCAAAAGATGCAATTTTCAAAAGGAACACATAAAGATTAGTGGCTACCATTATCTAACAAATTGAGGTTTGTGTGAAAACTTAGAACTTTAAATATCCTTGTCATTGTCAAACAATCAAACATACACAAGTACATTGTTACAAGGGTTTCATAGGGTTCACAACTACGTTTAAGTTTTTTTACCCTATTGTAAAGCTCGGTTTTAAGAGAAAAGTAAGACTAAATAAAGGGAAAATGTAACTTGGGAAACAAAAATGCTAAAAATGAACATTATAACCTTACCCAGTTATGTAAGCTCAACATGATACAGAAGTAGGAATCAAAAACTACTAAAAATATAACATTACCGAAACAGGTACTAGTGGATCAATGAGATCAAACTGCTTTCCACTTTTTATTGTCAAAGTCACATTTTGATTTGGCTTAAGTAGAAAATTAAGTAAATGCTTGAGGATTTGGAAAGAGAAAATGGCAAAAAAAATTTAACTTGTGATATAAATTACCTTGTATCATACCAATATTCAAAATGGATATCAAAATTATTCAAACTCTACCTATATTTGATCATGGTGTGGAACTGAAAAATACAAAATACAAAACTCATTTTGTAAAAAAACTCAAGAATCAAAATACTATTATTAAACTCAGAATTTAAACTACTTACACTCTTTGTGTATAAGTTGGATCATTTAGGTATGTAAATGAGATATTAGTGTCAAAAATTGCATTCATTCAAGATTAACAACACATTTTCTAATGGCTATTTGAGTAATAGTAATGTTGTAAGTTGAACTGGTAATAAGTTTGACAGGGGAAGATTAGTACAACTTGCATGATATTAAAGATGAAAGCAATTTACTTTCTATACTAAGTAAACTTGTCATCAGCATATACATGTTCAATTAGACCACTTACTATGATTCTCTAATATTAAATGGCATTTCTATTTAGCATGAGCTTCCATTATCACAAAATCTGATTCCCACCAAAGCTCATCAAGTCAAAGAAATGTCAGATGGACTGGAGGGTACGGGCCTCAACTTGCCATGCATTCCAAAACACAAAACAAAGGGGATCCCCCAGAACCAAATCATCCTTCAGACCACTGTCCACTTACCAACCCAATACCCAACACATAGTCACATAATCACATACAATCAGTCAGTCAGACATTTCATCGTATAGATAGAGAGCACACACATTGATATATACTAACATGGTCAACATGGAATTTGATGGCTGAAAATTGTTGGGTCCTTCCTCCTAGAGAAAATCATCCATCTCAATGGTGATGATGTTGCCTCCGATGCAGTCGCTGGCCTTCATCAGTATGAAATTTAGAACGTTGTTGTGTTTAGTGGCCAGCACTTGAACGATGCAGAGCTGCTGATCCTACCGCCCACTACCACGCAATCAACATCACTCGACTGCTCACCTTTTACATCAAACTCCAGCGAAGGAATGGTGGATGACTCTTTGGTAGCATCGCCATTTGAGAGTGGTGAATGGGGTTGGTTGTTTGGGGCTCACCAAATGGAGGGAGGTTGGTGACTGTGAAGGCATGGGAAGAGAAGAGGCTGAGAGGAGAAAAGGCTAAAAGGTTTTTAAGTCAGCTAGGGCCATTGGCAGAGATGAATGAGAGAAAGAGAAGGCATGAGGCACCTAGGCATTATTGTCTTCTTACCAGAGGGCATTTTTGTCCGAAACATGGCAAAGAGCTAAAAAAGATTAGATTTTGTCAGAAGGGTTAAAAAAGTGAGTTTATTAATTAAAGGGTATATTTAATAAAATTACCCTATGAAATAAAGGCATTTATTTATTTTTGACTTGTTATTATATAACCTTACGCTAACAATAACACATAATACATTGATTTGTCTTGACTGGCCATGTCACTCAAACAATGACAAGACCATAAACTGACTCTACACTCCAATCCATTGCTTCACATGTGAGATTCACATTATTGTGAATCCATCACGGATATCCAATGGGCGAAACTATGTTGTTTTCCACTATAAATATCAAAGTTCTATGGGTAGGCAAGCACACCACATAAATGACTTCCTCTTAAAGGCAAATTGTTGATGAGAGTGTTAGTAAATGTGAGCCCAACAATTATGATCCAACTCGCAAAGTTTGTAAGACCATCTATGAGAGCCATCACATAATGCAATTTTTTTTGTGGAGAATTGATGAAAATGCATCGTTGTGCCATTATTGTTTAAAAAGGAATGCGAATGCCCAAATATCTAAAGACCTAGGGCTAGTTTCATGCACTTGAGGAAAAGACATTCAACCATGTGCCGATTGTGAGGCCAAATCATATATCTCATTGTTTAGAGCATTTAAGAATATTTACGTGCACTTCCAGAGAAGCTCTCAACCCGTGGAAAGCCCGAAACTAGTGAGAACTGCTCAACTCATGAATGCCTGTAGTTATTTAATTTATGTCTTCACTTAGAGTTTGGTTATGCACACAGTATAGTTTAGTTTATGTGTTTGTTATTGTTTGTATTGTGAAATAAAATAATTAGGTTGTGTTGAACTTTAATGTTTTTAAATTAATATCAATATATTAATATTGAGGTCATTTTGAAAAGCAAATCAAATTATTAAAAATAATATAATATTCTTAATCATAAAATATTATCAATATATAATTAAAGTGCACTTACAATTATTAAGATTAATTAAATCCGTAGATATTATCAATCCCATATTTGGGTATCAACACTCTTGTGTTGGTAAGACTCAAATTTTAAAAATTGACACAATTGAATACTCAAAATAGGATTTAAGTATAAAGTATATATATATACAGGCCCTTCAAGTATGAGATCTCATATTTATGGGATTCTTCATTAGGGCCCATTCCATAGGGTATTTAAACGATCCGAACTGTCTATTTTCTAGGTCTACGTTTAAAGATCATTCTTGCAAAAAAATTAAGCAAATTGGAATCCATTAAGCTATCGAACTTTGATCAAATAAGTAGACGAACAAAACATTTCGATAAACACTTGAAATTGTGATCAATTAATCAACGGTCAAATGGTATCTGATTAATATAATTTTTTGCAAGCACTATTTTTTAATGGAGACAAAAAATGTAGACGATTCCGATTATCAAAATACAATGTGTATTGGGGCCCATAAAGAATCTCACATTTAGGCTTAAATGTGGAATCTCATACTGAAAGGTACCTCTCTATATATATATATATGATTGTACACGGCCTAAAGAGATAAGTACCTCTTTCTCAAAAAAAAGAAAAAAGAAAAATAGCTAATTTTTGGTTGTCAATAATTATATAATTAATCCATTTGAAAAAAAGATATCAAATTTTTAAAATTACGAAACTACCCCCTTGAGTAAGTACGCGGATCGCCGGATTTACAGCAGCTTGTCTTGTTTCACCACTTTCCTGGGGTGCTCTCTGTTTCTCTCTCTAATTGCTTGCAGGCAAGGCAGGAAGAAAAATTATGAAGCGTAAATAAACCGGAAGTTGGAACTGTGTAATTCATAATTTTAACTGAGATAATAATAATAAAATAATTCAACCAAGAAGATCATCTCTCTCTTTCTTTCTTGTTTCCTATAAATCAAGCTCTTCTCTCTCACTGTCTTTCACAAGCACCCATCAAATCAAATCCCTCTCGAGCTCTCTTTTTCTTTCTCTGCCTGTTTCTCATGGCGATGGAGGAATAACGTCAGCTTCTGCTCTCTCAGATCTGCTTTGCATTCTTGCCGCAAACAAGGTACCTCTAATGGATTTCACAATTTCAGCTTATATTTTGTCCAACCTTTACATCTTCCATGCAGATCTACTCCCTATTTCATGCATTTTCTTTTGTTTTTCATGCCATCATTGTCGTAGATTCTTGGGTCTGAGTCGCCTTTGTGGGTGTCTAATACTTAAGAGAGAGAGAGAGAGAGAGTTATTAATTGCTGTATTTAGTATTCATTTGCCTTCAATTTGCGTTGAATTTCCAATTTTAGTAGCTTCATAAGTTTATATATATATATATATATATTTCATTTCTGTTATTGGTAGATCAGATCTATTCCTGACAATCTTGATGGATCTGCTGAAATAGGACGTAATACGTTTTTGATTTTATGGTTTGTTTGTTTGTTTTGTTTTCAATTCTCAGGTGTAGATTATTGGGGAATAATTGTGGTTGGAAAACATGGCGATAGGGAAATATACCAGAGTCGACAATAGGAGGTCGTCGTCGAGTTACTGCTCGACGGTGACCATTGTGGTGTTTGTGGCTTTGTGCTTGGTCGGGGTTTGGATGATGACGTCGTCCTCTGTAGTACCCGTCCAAAATGTAGATGTAGCTCAGGAGAATAAGAGTGAGGTCAGGGAGCAAGACAATAATGTGAGCGAGGTGAAGGAACAACAAGTGAGTGAGACCAATGACGGCACTTCTTCCAGGCAATTTGAAGATAACCCAGGTGATTTACCTGAGGATGCAACTAAAGGAGACAGCAGTAATGAGGGTACTACTCAGGGTGAAGAGAAGCTTCAAGAGAAGTTGGAGGAGAAGCCTGAGGAGAAGACTGAAGAGAAGCCTGAGGAGAAAACTGAAGAGAAGATTGAGGAGAAAACAGAAGATGGGTCGAAAACTGAAACAGACGATGGGGATTCTAAGGTGGAAAATGGAGAGTTGAATTCAGAAGATGGAGAGAAAAAAAAAGATTTGGATGAGAATGAGAAGAAGTCTGATTCAGGTGACAATGAGAAGAAATCAGATGATGACAATGACAGGAAATCAGAGGATGACAATGACAAGAAATCGGACAACTCCGATGAAACAAAGGATGCAGAAAAGGTTGTTCAGATATCGGAGAAAGTGGAGCAAACTGATAACACAGACTTAGATGGTGAAAAAAAGGAAAATGAGCAGGCCAAAAACCAGAGTTCAAATGAGGTATTTCCTTCTGTTGCTCAGTCAGAGCTTTTGAATGAGAGTACAACTCAAAATGGGTCATGGTCAACTCAGTCAACAGAGTCAAAGAATGAGAAGGAGGCCCAACGATCTTCTGTCCAGAAAACTAGTTACAACTGGAAACTCTGCAATTCCACTGCTGGGCCTGATTTCATCCCATGCCTTGACAATTTGCAAGCCATTAAGAGTCTTCCAAGCACAAAACATTATGAGCATCGTGAGAGGCACTGTCCTGAAGAGGCTCCTACTTGCCTCCTTCCTCTTCCAGAAGGATATAGACGCTCAATTGAATGGCCAAAGAGCAGGGAAAAGGTATATAATTGAATTAATATGTAAATTTATTTTCACATTGTCTTTCTCTCCGTTGTAAGATAAAATGATAAGGTGCATTGTTGCAGATATGGTACTACAATGTTCCCCATACCAAGCTTGCTCAAATTAAGGGGCATCAGAATTGGGTTAAAGTTACCGGTGAATACCTAACATTTCCTGGTGGTGGAACACAATTCAAGCGTGGTGCTCTTCATTATATAGATTTCATACAAGAGGTGAATCCTCTTTAATCCTTTGATCCTGTTCTAGATCCATTCCACTTGCATAACTTTGCATGCCGGTTTATTTTCCCTCTTTAAATCTCTATGGCATTGCTGCATCTTTCACAAGTTGTGCATTCAATCTTTGCCTTCTCTTTTTTACCTGATGCTTTTTATCAACTCTTGCTTGGCAGAACATGCCACAGTCTATGTGTGTGCACGAATGCATGTTTGTATTGTAACTTATACTCTCTGGTTAGATATGCTGAGTCATAAAGAAGACCTCTAGTACTTTTCTACAAGCTGACTGTAATTTCTACACCTTTTAGGTGGCTATTTTATTTGTTGCATATACATATCCTTAGAAGTAATGATTGTCCACCTAATCCTACTAGAAAGCACCACCAGTTACACACTGTCATTACCCTATAGGTAAATTCATATTCATGTGAGTTAACAGCAAGGATCACACCAAGTTTGAATGGAATTTATCAGCTGGGGAGCAATTAGATACATTTTTCTTCTTGGTGTTCATCAGAATATTGGTGAGCGTAATAAATTTTGCATGTGTTTATCTTGCAGTCAGTTCCTGATGTTGCCTGGGGAAAACGATCACGTGTCATATTAGATGTTGGATGTGGGGTTGCAAGCTTTGGAGGCTATCTCTTTGACAGAGATGTCCTCACAATGTCGTTTGCCCCAAAAGATGAGCATGAAGCTCAAGTGCAGTTTGCACTTGAAAGAGGAATTCCAGCTATATCTGCTGTGATGGGCACAAAGCGACTTCCCTTCCCAGGCAAAGTTTTTGATGTTGTCCACTGTGCCCGCTGCAGGGTTCCCTGGCACATAGAAGGTATTCTAGTGGTTTATTTTAGAAAGTGTTAGATCAACCATGTCTTGGGTTTTTATTCAATCGTGTTGTAGTGTCCTGGGCTGTTTGCCCTTTGGTTAATATATCATTTTTTTACCCGACACATAAAAAGGTCAACAAAGTTTAGATTCTAGTTTAAAGTGCAGTTTCATGCTTGAGAATTAGGGGCCTGATTGGCCGAAATTTCAAAAGCTATTATAAATAATGTTCAGTTTTAATTATTTTATAAATTCTGATTTAGAAAATGGAAGCATATATATGTTTCTGTTTTTTTTAAAGAAAAATTGGAAACAGATTTTGAAAACACCATTTTGATGATTTGTTTTTTCAATCATGTTTTGCACTGTTGTCCAAGATTTTCATGAAAGAAACTGTTTTTAAACAAAGGAACGTAACTCAGATAAAGAAGAAAAGAACAAAGGAACCAAACAGGCCCTTGAGGCCCTAGAGTTCCTAATTTGGAAATTTTAGATGTTGAGTCATCCTTTCTGACCTATAAGCATGATATGCAGGTGGTAAGCTTCTATTGGAGCTGAATCGGGTGTTGAGACCTGGTGGTTTCTTTGTATGGTCTGCAACTCCAGTTTATCAGAAGCTGGCTGAAGATGTTGAAATATGGAATGGTACATTTGAATTAGAGTTGATTAAATTTTAAACCTAATATTTCTGGGACTTTTGAATTGGAGTTGGTTGATTAATTCTAATAAGTCAAAATCTCTGTGGGAATCATCTGCAGCCATGAAGGAACTGACAAAAGCAATATGCTGGGAACTTGTGTCAATTAGTAAGGATACAATAAATGGGGTTGGTGCAGCTATATACAAAAAGCCTAATTCCAATGAGTGCTATGAGAAAAGATCACAAAAGGAGCCTCCTATCTGTGCTAAATCTGATGATCCAAATGCAGCCTGGTACTCATCTTTTAACTGAAATTTCTTTTTTCCAGTCATTTGATTTAGTTGCCATCAAATCCTGAAATTACGAAGTTCTTTGTATAGCTGAATGAGCCTGCTAAACTTCTTTGACATAGGAGATGGACATGGTCTTTAAGTTTCTAAATATTTTGTGAAATGAAAAAATTACTTTGATGCATTTGGAAAAACAAAACTATGCTCCCCTTATAATTAGAAAGGGTGTTACACCTGCCAGAATTTGTCTGATGCTAACCCAAAGATTAACTATAAATTTTCAAGCTCTATATCTACCCCAATCCATGTTAAATTTGTTAGTTGTGCTCAGGAATGTGCCGTTACAAGCGTGCATGCACAAAGTGCCTGTAGATGCATCAGAACGGGGGTCTGAATGGCCTGAGCAATGGCCATCAAGGTTGGACAAGCCACCTTACTGGTTGTTAAGCTCCCAGGTCGGAGTTTATGGAAAACCTGCTCCTGAGGATTTCACTGCAGACTACGAGCACTGGAAACGCGTGGTGACTAAGTCATATCTAAATGGAATGGGGATAAACTGGTCATCTGTTAGGAATGTCATGGACATGAGATCTGTGTACGGAGGGTAAGCAAAATGGTTCCTTGTTAAACATGTTGAATAGTGTGTTTTGTCTTCTAACACACCATTGTTTTGATGGGTTTTGCTTGATTGATCCATGGAAAAACCAACCAACATCTTTGTAATTTTACTTTATCATTCATCTTTGGTATTGTTCTCGCCCTTTCTGTAGAATTTGTACAAGTGAGATGTTGAGTTAGACGGGTGGTTGTTTCCTAATTTGTATGATGTAGCTAATTGCATCAACTTATTTTGCCCATTTTCTTTACTTCTGACATCTGGTTTTGCTTACAGATTTGCTGCGGCATTGAAAGATTTGAAAATTTGGGTCATGAATGTGGTGTCAGTAGACTCTCCAGATACACTACCCATAATATATGAGCGAGGTCTGTTTGGTATATATCATGATTGGTGTGAATCATTTAGCACCTATCCTAGGTCTTATGATCTTCTCCATGCTGACCATCTGTTTTCCAAGGTTAAAAAGAGGTGTGCATATAATTCCATTTCTCATTTTCTCAGCTCCAAAGCGTTCGTTTCATGCACCAATTCTTTTGCGTACCTAATTCTACCGTGGTTTGAGTGGCAGGTGCAATTTAGTGGCTGTAGTTGCAGAGGTTGATCGGATCCTTCGACCAGAGGGAAAGCTTATCGTGCGGGATGATGTCGAGACTATTAATGAGCTGGAGAACATGGTGAGATCGATGAATTGGGAGGTTCGCATGACCTATTCCAAGGACAAGGAGGGATTGCTTTGTGTCCAGAAGTCCATGTGGCGGCCAACAGAGTCAGAGACTGTCAAGTACGCTATTGCTTAAGCATGCTTTAAAGTTGTTGGCATTGCTGAGGATATAATGCCTATGGGATTATACATTCTTTTTTGTTTTGGTTGCTAATTGAAATTCATTGGCAACTGTACTTTATATTAGCCTTTGTATCATTTTAGTTAGGCCTTCCAGTGTCTGTTAATTTTTTTGCTACATTTTTTCTTTTATTGGATACGATGTCATTATTTCAGATGTTGGTGTTGAAATTCCACTGTAATATTACCTTATTGATTATCGATTTAAAAATGATCACATTCTTGCAAGTGCAAAATCTATTAGTTAAAATTTCTGAGGATTTAGAGGTTGCTTTTTCTGTTACTTTTTTTGGTACTTTTGGCTTCCACAACAGCACTAGTTCTAAGGACTTCGAAAAGAGAACAATAGGGAGTAAGCATTATATACGTTCATATAGGGTACCCTAAAGAGTCCCCTAAAGAGACCCTAGATAGGTTTAAAAATAGTTAAAAATATTTGCCAGTGTAAAAGCTCAAAAGAAACACCACATCAAAAACAAACCATCATTGATAGTTGAAAATCCACAAAATTTTTGTCTTTGACCATCAAACCTTTAACACAACAACGTTTACCCATGTTTAGATACTTAGCTGATGATCGTACCCAAAAGAACCACTACTAAAACCAAAATGAAATGTTCGGCCTTGTAGTGAGAGTATTCATACAACTTGTATGCACCCATAAGCTAGCCTCTCCAACAGGACAAAATGACTAATCCTTATAATACCCATCCAGAATTTTAGGAGATCGAAATTCAAGATCACGATCAAATATGATCATTTACTCTCAAACCATTGCAATAATAAACAAATTGCAGAAACGAAATTATAAAAGAAACAATTCCGTAATAAAAACAATTTTAAAGTCACACATATTGAAACAAAAACTATTAAATAGTCAGGGTGTCACAGACTTCATATAGACTTTAACAAACTCCATATAAATCTCCACAGACTCCATATAAACCTTGATTCCAATTATTTTAAAAAAAATCATAAACCCGTTTAGTGTTCTAATTCTATTAATTTTTGTTCCAATTAGAAAGCCAAACCATCAATTATTGCTTAAACTAACGATTCTACTACCATGTAGCTCTAATAAAACTTATACAAAGGATAAATTAATAAAAAATGAAAAATAAATAGCTAACTCTTTTATTTCTCCGTTAATAACTTATGTACATATTTATATATATACTCTTGATCGAACTGTGGGTATGAATTATTAAAGTAACAATGTTATAAAAAGTTAATGTTGATTGGGGGTGGGCTTTGATGCTAATGAAATATAAATACCATTTTTTGTTTTATATTTTATTGATTTTTGAAATAAAAATAAAAAATATATTTGAAATCCTTTTAAATCTACATGAGAAAGGCTAGGGAATTATTGACTTTGATATAACATAATTTACACTCCGAAGTCCATGAAAGTTTATAATTTAATGAATTCCTTATAATTCAATAATTTTTTGAATACCACATAACTTTTATAAACATTTAAAAAGTTTTGATTGAATACCATTTGACATTAATTTCAATTCCACTAAAATAATTTAAAATCTTAATTAAATACACCCTCCTAAGAGTCGAGCAGTCTTTGTAAAAAAATTGTTCAGCCCCATCCTCAACTAGGTGCTATTCTTCTAAAAAAAATTGTTTGGGCTCCTCCCCCCACCACCAAACCCCACCATCTCTCACCATTAGAGCCTACTCTTCCCCCTTGAACCCCCCCAATCGTTGGCCACAAGCTTCGAGCTGCCTTGCTTTGTCTTTGAGCACAGCCCTACCGTCGCCAACCCTGTGGCAGTGCCATCCCAATCTACAAAAAGAAACCCAAAAACAATACAAAAAATGCTTCAGTATGAGTATATATCAACAATTTGAACAAGAAAATACTCGTGATCTAGAGCTAGCAATGAAAATAGTTGACATATAAAAATTTCACAAAAAAGGAAAAATAATAATAAGTTTAAAAAATCTGTGCAAGTAAAAGATTAGATGAGATAACTACAGCGCTTTCAAAAAAGAGAGGATAAATGCAAAGAGAAAAATAAAATATGAAATAGAGGATAAAATGCAGGGGTTTCATTATCTATCTGCAAACTTTGGATTCAAATTTTGAATTTATAGTTAATCCACAGCCTCTTTAGAGCTGATTCTCTACCACTCTATTAGGGGTGGGTATCTCATTTCACAATACCGTTTCATATCGATTCCATATCATTCTGTGTCAAGTTTGATACCGAAAAATGATATTGATCCTTATACTATACTGAAACCATACACTATCGATCTTAAATGGTATGGGAATAGTTTTACTCTTTCAATACCGACCAATACTACACCATACCATACCGAACATTAATTAAATTTAAATTTAAATATTTTAATTAACATTTCTATATAAAAATATAGTATTGTAACTTGGTATATACTATAATTTATAGTTAATTAATAATTTATAATTTCATATCATATCATATATTAGTTATCCTAAAATATTTAAACCCTAAACCCTAATGCTAAAAACTATACCCTAATTGGCTAATACTATAATTCATAGTATTAACTGTATTACAGTATGACAAGTTAGTATATACTATATACTATATAGTATACTATAATTAATAGTTAATTTATATCATATCCTAATATGATGATATGGCAAGGAATGTAATTTCGATTTCGCTGGAAATTTTGATGGAAATTTTGACGGAAATTTTGACGGAAATTTCGATTAAATTTCGATTTCGCTAGGGTTTAGATAAAAACAACGAAAATTGCTATCAAACGATGGAAATTTTAAATGAAACTTTACAATATGCTTATTTAACATATTATCTACTACATTTATAAAAAAACATTGAAGGAACTCAACTATATTATAGGTGTCATGAGATATTAAGTACATATAATGCACGCTAGAGGTAAATTCTATTAATAAAATACTACCCTAATTAATAAATTATAATTATAATACCTTTACAAATTATACTTCAATAATAAATCATAAATTATATATTCTATACACTAAATCCTATGGTCCTTATATACTAT
>QANT01003031.1:0-47990 GCA_003254885.1 Purshia tridentata
AATGTTATTGGTACACGCAGGGTTTTGGGGGATGGAAACCGTATTAGATTAATTAATACTATTAATAGTATTAATGCTTGTGAGGTTATGCAGGTAGGGGTATTTAGGTAAATACGATGACACTAGTGACTAGTGAGTGAATTGCGTTGGTGGCCATGTAGTGAAGCGTTACACGTGGCGGCGAGTTTGTGGGCTTACTTTGCACGCCATGAGCCGAGATGTGTGTTAACTAGAAAAAAAAGAAAAAGGAGATACCAATGCCTGTTTGTGAATCTTCGAAGAGACGTTACGTAAATCCTTTCTTCCATACTGGTATTTAAAAATTAATTAGATGTTGGTTGACCAAAACATAGGAATTGTATTTGTAGAGCTTCTAGGTTATATCTATTCTTTATTGCAATAAATAAAAATATATAAAAAGACAAAATGAGGACTTTGATAATTTCAAAATTAATTTATACGTAATGAATATTCATTCATGATGGATGTTCAATATATTTGAATTAATTTGTATAGTTATCTTATATGCCATCATACGAAAAGAACATTTGTTGGGATTATTATCACATCTTTTTTGCCTTTCTTTTGCTGACCGAAATAACTGAGTATAATGACAATTGACAAAAGCTTGAGTGTATATATAGCTTTCAACACTTTTGCCACTTATTAAAGGTTTTCTTTTCTTTCTTTTATTGGGTTACAGGGTGGGTGTTATCATAAGCTTGCTACCTACTTGTTCTGCTTTATTTACCACATTTAAGCTAATGACAAAAATTAGTTTTACAGTAATTCGAAAAGATGATGTATTATGAAGCATAAGTCACCAATAATTTACTTTTTTACGTCACAAGCCAAAAGCTTTGTGTGTAGGCTTAGGAAACGTCTTCTTAACTTTGAATCCTATAAAAGTGAAAAGGACAATCACACTTGTTTGTGTTTTAGTAACTCCACTCATCTCCTTAAGTTGATCTTAAAGTCACATAAACCCTAACTTTTTTAATAAATATACCTTCCTTCCCATCCCAATCCCTTTTTTTTTTTTTAATAACTTATGTAGTTTTAGTAACTCCACTCATCTCCTTAAGTTGATCGTAAAGTCACATAAACCCTAACTTTTTTAATAAATATACCTTCCTTCCCATCCCAATCCCCTTTTTTTTTTAATCACTTATGTTTTGTGCCACCAATTTAAATTGATAACTTTGTTGTCAATCACCATTCACCAACATTTATATAACTTCATATATATACAGTTTTTTATATTTCAGTCAACATATATAGCTTTTAACTAAGTAAATATATAGTTTAATTTACGTTTTTCTTTTAAGATAAATTGTGACGAAATCACTTAGAAATCATATATATATATATATGAATGATTCAGGAGAGTTGAATATAAGTTCACACCTAGGAAAATTTTTTACTTTAATCAGTTAAATATATGCCTTAAGTTAACTTATAGTGCCTGCCTAGCTACTTGAAAAAGGAGGTTTCTTACCACACTTAATTATATACCTTGCTTTTGTCTCAGAATTGCATCCTCTTTAAACTTGGCCTTCACTTCCACTCTAAACGCAGTATGGAAGTTTAGTACTGCATTATTCACTGCTGTACGTAATTAATCACAGAAAACTATTTTTAATTAATTCAACCTTCTACCTTCATAATTTCAATTTGTGCTAAATATATCCTTTATTCCAGGAATCGATTCCATCAGTCTTTCTTTTTTGTCCCTTCTCGAACACTACATGATATTCATATTTGGTGGTATCTAGCTAATAAAAAATGAAAAATTGTTGAGATCACCACATTGATATTCATATTATGAGAGCTAGACATCTATCTAAAGCATATTGTGGAATATATAAGGACAGTAACACATCATGCATGCATGCGAAACATGATAAATATTAAGGCCCTATAGGCAGGACTACTTCTAATATCTGAAAGCCCTTTCCTTAGTTCTCTTGCATTATATATATATATTCACATTCCCAGCTATGCACGTACATGTGTAAGTACTCGGTCATCATGATAGAAGAATGTAATATATATATAATATTAATGCAGAGAAGCATAATGATGAACAAGTAGCTATAGAATACTAAAATTGTGGCACGCAAGAGTTTCATTGGAGAAGAGAGAAATAAATACCTGCCTAAATGTATGAAAAAACAAAAGCTAAAATCAACCCACGTAGTCCTCCAAGCTTGTCCTTAAGCTAGGCATATATATATATATATATTTGCTAATATATATGCATGATTACTGTTTTATTGCCATTGCTGGAGATGAATGAAGTTAGTACTTAGTAGGATAGGGCTTAAGGCCGCCCCCCCTACTTATGAACACAAAGAGAGGCAAGGCATTAGCAACACTAGTACATGGTTATGATCTACAAGCTACAGCTACAAGCTGCTTTGAGAAAAAGCATCTTTCTAGGATGCTCCGTCACCCCCCCCCCCCCTNCCCCCCCCTCTCTTTTGGCCTCTAGCTTCTGTCCCAGTCCCTCAATTTTAGCTCCACTTTGCTTTCTATGTGTGATGTGTGTTTGTCTTTTTAAGGGTCCCACATCTCTCCTAATACCGTAAGAACTACATATGAACGAGTAGAAAAACTTGTGTAGAGAGTTTCTTGCCGTGTCATTCCGCATCTAATGATAAAAAACTTATATATTTTAATTTTTATTAGTACAAAACGTAAACTCATTAATGTTTAATTCTCGATTTTGATATTACATGTTATTAATTAATAACATTTTATCTCTCTACTTATTTTAAGAGACTCAACCTTGCATATTCTTGTTGGGTATACAAGACGTTAAAGTAAATTTCGAAAACGATTGACTTGTAAATCTCATGTCTTAAGAGAAAAGCTCACCTGTTATGCTCACAAGTATTTGAAGTTTGAATAAAATTATTGTAAATCATTTTAACTGATATTGATCTATTTTTTTTAATAGAGGTGGAATTCATATAGCCTAGGTGCGACGTATTAACTCTATTAAAAAAATAATCAACAATGTAATTAGTTGAAATTATTTAAACAACAATAAATCCCTCTATTAAAGAGATAATTAACAATATAATCGATGGTTCAAACAGCAATAATACTCGTGAAGTTATGTTATATGCACCTACTTTAAATGATGGAGGGACGAAGCTGATTTATCAAAGACATTTGGCCTACTAATTCTGTTGTGTCGCTTTGTTAAAAGGACGAACCATGTAGGACAGCTCACTGTGGCCGACTGTACGTGTTTATTAGAAGGACATAGTTATGGAGTGCAATCTGGCTCTCCTGTAGCCTCTAACAATGACATAACGTAAAAGAGGAATTGGGACAAATGATGATACTTAATTTGCTATTATATTAATGCAAGATTTCTATGAGATTAATGAGTTGTGTCGCTTTGTTAAAAGGACGAACCATGTAGAACAGCTCACTGTGGCCGACTGTTTATGGAATGCAATCTGGCTCTCCTGTAGCCTCTAACATAACGTAAAAGAGGAATTGGGACAAATGATGATATTATATTAATGCAAGATTTCTATGAGATTAATGTCATCATAATGTTTTTTGATTGAAAATGTCATCATAATGTTTTTTGATTGAAAATGCCATCATAATTAAATCTCCCTACAATGATTGAATATCTACACATTAATAAGATCATAAACTTGTCATTATCAGTCATATTAATTACTCTCAAGACTATGGACTCTAAGTTTTTACTTTTTTAAATGAAGTTTCTATCAAAGACTGCTGCTAATAATTACTAGGGCAATGCTAGCTGCTTTTTTTACCTGCTTTTTTCATCTGTCTTTTCCCTTTTTCATATGACATGTGGCTTTCTCTTACACAAAAAACTAAAACTTTTACTTTTTGAAAGCATAAATTTTATTTTACCACAATTGTCCATAATAAATTTATTTAAAGTAATGAGAGAGAGAGTGGTACAGCACAATAAATAATAAATAACTTTTTCATTTTTTTTTACCCTGAAAAAAGAAACTCTTTAGCTTCCATACCCACCTGCTACCATCTTTGCAATGACTGATTTGGCGGCAAACAGCACCGGCCACCTCACTGGTGAAACGGAGGAAATCTCCAACATCCACCTGCTCATTGAACACATATATTTAATATAATTCTAATACAGAAATGGATGAATGGGTAATGCTATATATCAAGAAAGCCAAAATAAATAACAGATCAAAGATATTTTGGATAAAAACAAAATACTACCACATAATCTTCAATGATCTCAATTGAAAGAGAAGTTAATGACAATATGGGTAATGCTAACAGTTAGAAGAAAGAAAGAAGTATATGGGGGGTACTCACAGGTCTCAAGAAGCCAACGTGATCGACTTCTAGAAAGTAAGGCACCAATCCTGCAAAGGCATAAGCTGTGGAGAAAGCCAATTCAAACGCTCGGTGCAACAAAAACCCTCCAAAGATCCGACCATGTATGTTTCTCTGCTGTGGTTGGCAAATCAAAGACTTTTCTATGTATTAGCAGGTGGGTATAGAAGCTAAAGAGTTTCTTTTTTCAGGACAAAAAAAAAATATAAAAGTTATTTATTATTTATTGTGCTGTACCACTCTCTCTCATTACTTTAAATGAATTTATTATAGGCAATTGTGGTAAAATAAAATTTATGTTTTCAAAAAGTAAAAGTTTTAGTTTTTTGTGTAAGAGAAAGCCACATGTCATATGGAGAAGGGAAAAGGCAGATGGAGAAGGCAGGTGGAGAAGGCAGCTAGCATTGCCCTAATTACTATAACATAATCAAATTGACCAATAATCTTATGGAAATGTTCTCTTCTTTCTAAAATATTTGATGATATAAAGCGCTAATGTAGTCAAAATATCTGATAATTAAGAAAATTTTACCCAATCATATTAATTCAACATTTAGTGGCAAGGGAAAAACAGAGCATTATTGCAATAAAATGAAACAGTTGCAGTCCTTGTTCAATTGTCACATGAATTCGTTGATTGGTGAACAAAACCATCATATTTACAGAAATAAAACATGAAACGTTGAACCTACCACACCAATTTTAATCATATACCATGCAATTCAAGTAATTAAACAGAAACCTACCATAGGCTGATGAATCTAGATTAACATACTTTAGAGATCGATGACATTAATTAAGTTAGGAGTACAGCTTATGATAGCTAGATCGAAAGCGTAATGACTTGAGAAATACCTCATTTCGAGCATAATTGATGTTAAAGTTAATTACAAAATTAAGCAGTTTGATTAGGAAATGCTTCCAAACTTGATTGAGCTAGGACCAAGTTATTGGTAACCCACGTTGAAAGTGCTTAGGAGAAATGATATTTTCCTATTTTGCATGGTCCCGTTGCTTCTTTAATCACTACCATATATGCTTCTTTTTATTGGCAAAGGCAAAGGCATAAAAATAGGGAGTGTGACTGTGCAATTAGGGACAACCCAACCCAAAGGCTGAGTTTTCTTTTGCAACTCTTATGATCATGACCCTCAATGTTTTCTGCAACTTGCCTGGTGTGGTGATTCACTGACCTAACACATAAATGTTCAGCCAAATTCTTTTTGCTAAAAAAAAAAATAATTAATTGATTAAGAAAGATGGGGATGCAAAAGTTAGAGAATCATATATACATTTGTAATGTTGGGTTTGAGAAAATGAGTTTGGATAAGTAACATGATTTACCTTATAAAAATGAAAAGGAAACTTTATAAAAATGAAAAGGAAACTTTATAAAAATTGTATTATTAATATAATTAAAAGAAATTACATTTTATGTCTCTGTAATTTAACTTAATTTCTATTTTGGTCCTGTTCTTTTAATTTTAGCAATTTTAGTTCCATACTTTCATTACATTAATTAACAATTTGAACCTCATTAAAATTTAATTTAAAGAATGAGATTAAAATGAAAGTTTTATTAAGGTATAAGAACCAAAAGTACACTTTGGCCATTGAATTATTAATCATATCTAATATGCTTCTAACTAATAATTCTGCTCAAGAAGTAGGGAAAAGTATAAGGTATTACAAAGAGTCGGAGAGAAAAGGTTTGGGTCCTGTTCTTGAGAGTTGAGAGACAAGGTCTGGGACCTCCCTATAAAAATTATGTAATGGAAAATAGTGGTCTAGACTCTTGATTAAGTGATTAAATATTATCATCGCCATTCTTACACGTAATTTGGTCTATGACAATACTAATTAATCGTAAGCTAAAAGGAAGTTGTTGTTATCACAAAATGTCAACCTTCCCTGCCACATAGTCAAACTTTAGGAATTAAATAGGATGTTACAGTGATGCAGATCATGTATTCTATTTCTATACGCATTTAACATGCCAATTACATGTAAATAATAGAATATAATAAAAAATCTTAAACTATCCAAAATAGTCAACTTGCATAAGAAACTACGAAATATGTTTGTTAAAGGAAGGCATGCACAAGAAGTTCATATGGTGACAATTTAAAACACACACAAGTGCGTCGGGTCAAGCACAATAGTCTGAATTGGCTGCATGACATGAGCATTATACACCAAATATGCATGAAACTTGTTCAAAAGACCACCAAGTTGTAATTAACAACAAAATCACAGCATGCACAGCCACAATGGAGGAGCAGATCTTGAGCTGCCTAAGGGGAACCACCGCGAATAATGGGACGACCGGGACCAGGAGGTGAAGGCTTTGGAATGTATGGACCTATAGGCGTGCCATGCTCAATAGGACCAGGTTTTATGGAAGCTTTTGAACTTGGAGAAGGATCAATTGGGTGGTAATCATCCAGATTTACAGTACCTGCATTACTCTTCTTCGGTGTGCTTGGATTGTAGCCAATCTCCTGTAGTGTGAGAAATAAATCCAATTTCAACATCATTAAGAAATGTTATGATTAGTGAGTTGATTAAATATATATTTAGTGTTTGACAGAGATTTCTGATCGAGTAATTGGGACCCTTCTTGCCACAATGACCATCAGTTACAGTGCATGTACCTTGAGCTTCCTGCTTATAGCTTTCATTTCTGAACCATCACCATGGTGGTTAAAGTAAATACTATCTGGAAAAACATTAAGGAAGTTGTAGTTTCAGTATGTCATTATATTGTTGTTTGATTCTAGTCTTCTAGACAAGCATATATAATTTGGAAACATAGTTTAACCTGATATATGAACTTTTCATTTCATATATAAGCCTCAGTCTGAGAGATCAAGTCCAAGAACTTCAATGAAATTCAATCGTATGTATTAAATTTAATTAGAAACGTTAATCTAGAAGTACTATAATTGAAAGAAATTTGGATATCTACCATAAGAAAAATGGGGTATGTATATATATATATTGGTTTGCCATTAATCTAAACTCCACTTTGAAGAAGAAACTTTACTCAGTTCTAGCCTCCCTCTCAGATATAAAAAACAAATTAATAAAATTTACACTGGCATGAGTCATGACCACCAAACAAGAAGTCAAAATTATCATCATCACTGACATAATTTAAAACAGAAATGAATAAAGTAGTTATCTTCAAAGTAAAGAATTTCAGGTGGTTATAAATTATAACGAAAGAAGGTGCACTCACAGAAAATAATAAATTTGTTAACACCAAATTGGTCCTACAAATAAAAGATAAGCAGAGCCATTTTTGCATAGTCCCACACAGGTATGGCCCAATAAATTTGGGAAATCAAAATGAACCGAAGCTTACTCAAGATCAAAAACCCAAATGAGAACCCAACTAAAACAAAATGCAAAAGCCATTTTCTTTACTAATTAGTTATTATTAAAGGTAAAAACCTTAGATATAACTTGACAACAACAAGAAAGAAAAAGCAAAAACAATCCCATCAAGAGAATCACATAATTAAGTATTTAGGCGCACCCATGGTTATATATTTCATACAAAATACAATGAAATCTCTCACCAACAAAAAACCAAATAAATTCTGAGGAAAATAATTACCTGGAAATAAGGAGCCATTTTTGCTGCTAGAAACACTGAGGAACACTAGAACTGTCGCAAGCACCAAAAGCAAAACCCAAAATCCAGAAACCTTCATAATGTCGAAATATCAGTAATCACGCCAAGCCCCACAACCTCAAAATGAGAATGTCTTTCAGGAAGAGTGAATTTGCACTCCACTGCCTCTCTAAAAAATTCTCAGAAATCCCCTTTAAGCAGCTCAACCCATGAGAGATTTTTCACAAGCATGGACCAGGAAATTAGAGAATCACTGACCTTCCGTCACACCAAGATTTCAGAGAACAACAAAGTCTACCAGGATTTATGGGGAGAAAACAAGAGTGACTAACAAGTTAAGAACCCATGTCTTGTATTTTGAATATGTTGACAAATAAAAATTATTGGTTTTCTTTTTTGTTTTTTGTGGTGGTAAGTGAACAATAAAAGAAAGCATATGGGTTTCACTGACCCTTCATTTACTGCTTCTCATGTAGAGTAGTTAGTGCTTCATTTAGTGTTGCAGAAACAGTGGGGAATGAAGAGGACTGGTCGCTTCATTAGTGCTAAGGGTTGCCGTGGAATGTGAGCCCTTTTGGCACGTCTCTGGCATATGAAAGAGCGCCAATTGCCACGCGACACAAACACTATTTTTGCTATTAATATATTCTTGGAAGCCAATAAACATCAAGGGGGTGTAGCTCATATGGTAGAGCGCTCGCTTCGCATGCGAGAGGCACGGGGTTCGATTCCCCGCACCTCCATTTTAATTTTTTTAATGATTTTTTATGGTTTTGAGGTTTTCTAAAAACTGAAGTTTTGTATTTTCAATAAGAAAAGTCCATACTTTTTTCTTTTTAGTTAGGTTTAAAATTTAAATTGGCTGAAATGATTAATCATCCTTAATAATAACAATAGTAATTAATAATATTCTTGAACCACCACAATCAAAGGATGCACCAACCCATTCTTGAATCTCACAGCTCTCGGGCAAGCTTTCAACTCATTTAATAGCCAATGAACTCAGGCAGTGACATTGGAAGGGGTAGGTGAAGAGAGAGATGTCCCTATTAAACTAGATTAAGATGGTATCTAAATACCATTCATTATTTAGTTATTCTTCTTGCATTAAATTATAAACGACAGCAGTCTAACTTTAAAACCATTGGAAAATTTGCTTCTAAAACCAAACCAAATAATTAGCCTCATTATTGACAAAACAACCACCTATATTATAATTTGGAAATATTCTAAGTGTGCAAGGGACAAATCCTTTAGAAATGAAACTTTAGGTCCTGTAAGCCTATGAAACAACACATGTTAAAAGGCAGTGGATCAAATGATAAGGCTAAATGAAATTCCATACCAGGAGAGAATTTTCAATAGGGGTCAAACAAAAACCAATCTCAGAATCAAAGAAAGGTTCAAATATGATTCAAGAATCTGGGGGTCTAGACGGGGTTAGACTAAACTGCCAACTCTAATCCAAACCCGCAGCCACTTATTGCACCTAGGAGTTACATATGGGAACAATGGCATTTATTTAATGGGAGTAGGCAATTGATAAACCAAAGATGAAGAGTAACAATATCAAAATTTAGTTCCAACAAATTGGCTCAAGATTGGCCCAGTCAACAACTATTTTCAAAATCTTCAGATATTCTACATCATGATCATAAAAAAGGAAAAGGTGAGAGGAAAAACAATAAGGAAAAAGCTCTCCAGCTCCATGCTTCGAACAACTCGATGGCCGATGTAATTCTTTAACGGTACTGCAATAAAGAAACAAAACAAGCATGACTTTCCATCAAATTAAACACATGAAACATGCATACGCAAATTAATAACAATGAAAAGCTGTATAGAAGTATAGATAGTGACAAGCAAATGTATCTGCTGTCCAGTATATTTTGTCTGTTCATAATCTTCGTATATTTCTATCAGATACCCACATTGGATAAAGAACAATGGCATCCAAAGCTCCAAACCAGATACTACAAATTACAACACTAATACTAAGACAGAATAACGAAGCTGCATTTCCATCGTATTAGGTGTGATTTTTGATGGGAAAGTGTGTGGAAAATATGAATTGAAATAGGTTAGTGGGACAGGAAACAAATGCAAAAGCTACATACTATACAATCCAAAGAGATAATAACAAAAAACAAAATAAATGACAGAAGGATTTTATACCTTGATGAATCCAATTTCCTTGGCATTGCTGCGGAAGCACTGCCTACAGCACATCAGCGCGTACTTCCGGATCAACCCATGAGGGTTCCCACATACTCGGCTGTCCAAAGCAATGAAATAGGTTCATTAAATTAAAGATGTTGCTAACTAAATCGTCTACAATAGTTACAAAGACAAAAACCAAAAATACTGGCAGCAAATTAATTGGTATGATACCATTAGAAAGAGGCAAATGATTAAGTAAATGATATCACAACAAAAGAAACAGATAAAAAAAATTGACTACGAGGCTCCGAGCTTCCATTATACGCTAAAAAGTTCATTCAAAGCTCAAATGCCTGGTCATAGATTCGAATAGATAATCAAAATACAGCTACTATTTTAACTGTAAGGTAATAAACACAATAATTTCAACAAAGTAATTTATGCATATGATCTAAAAATCATGACCATGCTCTCAGACTCTCAGCTACATTAAGAAAAAAAAAACTAATGATCTCGAGCTCGTCATACAAAAGTATTAATTATTGAAATTCAAACAAAAATTACAGGACCCATAAAAACCCCATACATATCAATCAAGCAATTCCAGAATATAAGGAACGAATAAGACTTGAATATGGCGATGAAATTCGTACCAAGTACGAGAACCAGGGCCGTAGCTCTTAGGATGCGAATTCCAGACGTTCGAATGTCCCATTTTGACTCTTGCTCAGCTCTCTTACTAGGTCTTCAACTCACAAACGCCTCTGCAGATGCTACAAGATGAGGGATCTCTAAAACCCTAATCCTTTTGGCTGCGATTTGCCAAACATAGTAGCTTTTATAGGTCAATGGACGACACGCTCCGTTGAATACATTCTTGCCGCCTCCATAAAACGCTGCGTTTCATTCTCCCACCATTGGGCAAGGCAAGTTGAGGTTGGATACTTCTAGCCTTGGGCTTAAAATTTTTAACCCATTTTTATGTTGAACTGGGCCTGACCTATAAAGTAACCTGCCGCTGCGCCCAATTTTTATCCCACAATTTTATCATATTTTATAAAAAAGATTTGCTTTAGCGTATTTTTTATTTTTAAAGGTTGGAACCACAAATTACCAAAATAAATAGGTGGGTGTCACGAAATCGATTTTTTAAGTTTTTCTTTTAATGAATATTATTATGATGGGTCTTACACTCATACATAAATAGGATAGAATACCACATTGGTTAGAGGTTGTGAAATCCACCTCTATTTTAGGAAAAATGTTTTGATATTGAACTTCGAATTGCATCATCAGCCATCAACTGACAAACATCTTACATTTGCATTATCTTTCTTATGAAGATGCTTTCATTAAGAGTTGTTTTTCTTATCTCCGTTTGACTTATAAATATCCACCCATCATTATTTGCTTAGGAATATTGAAAAGCTAGCATCTTAGAATAATAAACAATCCCAAAAGGCATGGACACAAATGTATGACATCCTTAATTTAAGTATTTTAATACCAAAGCCCTTTTATTTCAAGCATTAGATCATACATACAACCATGAATACTTAAAAGTTTAAAAGGAGGGTCACCACCCAAACTTTGGACCATAATATTCCAAGAATCATACATACAACCATGAATACTTAAAAGTTTAAAAGGAGCGTCACCACCCAAACTTTGGACCATAATATTCCAAGACATATTCACATCCAATTAATAATTAAACTTATTTGACAGGAGGAGAAGAAGAGACGACGGACGACACAGACTGTTGATATCTACAGACGGACGGCTGACCGTTGATACAGTGACAGGGGAGAAGAGACCATCTAATATAAGAAATTTTGTACCAAGAGCCCTCTATTTTTTACTTTTCTCATCCAAAATCCATGCACACCTTCCATTTTAATAATTTCCAGGAAGAGCCAAAACGATGCGTTTTGCATATGGCAGGCAGGATCAAATTTCAATAGCCACGGCAAAGAGGAGCGCATTTGGCCCAATGGAACAGATTCCTAAACCCCGATCTCTTCTTGTTCTTGGCTCCCAATCGAATGGTTTGGCTTCTCTCGTTTCTGTTGAGCATCGCCCACATCACATGCACATCCTCGTATTGGCAAGATCTAATATCATTACGCAGCTTCAGAAGCCCTGTTCATTTCCCACACACAACGCAATTCATGATCAAAGATTAATCCCTTAATTAACTGATTAATTACAAGATTAACGGGGACTTAATATTAAATCGAAATCAACTTTCATGTCTCGAACTCCCCTTATTACGTACCTGATTTGCGAATGCGCAGGCGGGTGGCGACTCGGGACCAAACTCTTCGCATTGGGAACCTCATCTTATGGCACCATTCCATTAGAGACTGAAAGAACGACGAAAAAGAATCCAAATGATTCCCAAAATCAGAATCAAAGGTTCGCAAATGGAAGGAAGTAAGGAAATAGAGAGGGCAACTAATTATTAACTCCCTCTTCTCTTTCCTCTCTGGCTCTATCTCTCTCCTTGCGGAGAGGAAGCTTCTTCTTCTTCTTCTTTCTTCTATGCTGTCAGGTGTTCTCTGATTTTCTGATTTCCTTCCTCAATTAATCGTTACCGCCTCACCTACTCGGATGACGCGATCACGTCTTCCGCGGTCGCCACGTGGTGGTTTACCGTTTGGGCTGTGTCCGGATCCGACGCTCGCGTTGATTGCGACGTGGCTTCTTTTTCTGGGCAACAAAAAGAGGTTGGGTTAGTGGGAAGGTTTAATTGGCGGTTATCCGTTGGAATCTTGTGTCGATGGTTTTGTGGGGCACGATTCACGAAGTACATGGACTGGACATGAAGGCCACGATTTCAACTCCTGGTTGACATGAGCAAAGGGCTATGTCCACCTAGCAAAGATATGGGCCTTTACACTCTCCACCAAATTGTTCAACCCAAATACTTATTATTGTTTAGATAATTTGGAAATTTAACCATTTCTTTTATTAAAGACTTTTAACACTTCTTTTTAGTTTTAGAATTACAATTTTTCGTGTTTGAGATATTCAATTGAGATTATCATAAATTGTAAAAAAATAAAGACTTTTAACACTTCTTTTTAGTTTTAGAATTATAATTTTTCGTGTTTGAGATCCTTGTTTATAATGCTCAATTTTTCTTAAGAAGTGTATTCAATTGAGATTATCATAAATTGTAAAAAAATTCGAGTGCAACACTGTACATGGACTTACCAAAGAAGTTTGCACATGAACGTTGTTATGAACGTATGAGAATTGTTGAAGTCCTCTCAATGCAGCCCTCCCTGTTTGGCTTATAGTTTTGAGGACACCCAGGGTTAGTAATCTCAGTACACTCAGGTAGGCCAAAAGAACCAACCATTTCTGAGAAGCTCCCACTTCCAAAGCATGGAAGCTTTGCAATCATCTCCACATAACTTGAATTAGAACGATATTGAAAAAGGTGGGAGTTGCTACTCATTCCCTGATTTTCCAACACAACAGGGTAAGGAGGATTGGCATTCCAGACTGCCCTCATTGCTATGTTGAAACCCCGCATCCTCATTGTCATGACCACCCATTGCTGAACTCATGAGTTTAATCCTCTAAGACTATGAGTCTGCCTATATATAATTCAAATGAAACCCCAGTTAACAGTTGCTGTAGACAGGGCAATATAGGAAGGAATCTATGAAACTATAGGCAAAGTGGGCGACTTTGGCCAAAATTGACCGGTGATATCTTGCAGACTCAACAAGGAACAAGTAACCTTTGCAGCTTTAATGGCCTAAGAGGGTGTTAAATAACCGATGCCTCTTGTTGCAGCATCCCATAGACACAATGTGAAAGGATAGGATAAATCCTGTGTATCAGGCATAAAATCTTATACGCAGCAGTTAGTGATCTCTTCCTAAATTTCCACCAAGTTTTAGATGGTAAAACAATTAAGGCAGGAGTATAATTGATTCAATCAAATGCCGACGGTAATAATTGTTTTTGTTCTTGGACCATTATACCTACTCTAACAATTCTACTATCTTAAAACATTATGACAATCTAATTTTGAACCTAATTGAAACAATTTCAAAACTACGAAAGCTTGACTGAAAAAATTGAACAAGGATGACATTGAAACTACCACCAAACTACAAGAAACAAAATAATTGCTTGCCATTCATAAATAGTGTATATATACTACAGATTTATTTAAATTCATAGTGCTCTTGATTCATTAATAAGAATGAACAACTCAACTTCAACTTGATTTTCCAAACAGGTGCAATCCATTACTACTGCAAGTCCAATCCAAAGCTGCTGCAAGTCCAATCCAGCTTATAAACAGCTGGACTTGCTCAAGCCTCTTTGGGTGAATATTGAAAATTTCTGCTCTAATTAATATACAGTGCACATATAATACAGAATTATGTAAATTCATAGTGCTCTTGATCCATATATAATAAGAATAAAAATTTTACCAGGATAAAAAATAAAAACAATCAAGTCACCAGAAATAAATCAAGTGCATGATGAACATAAATAAATAGAACTTTAGTACTAAAGTTATTTGTATATAGTAGCTAGTGGCTAATTCCTCCACCATGGGCTAGTGGTTATTTGTAAAGGAACCGGTGTCGGCCACGGAACACAACTGAGTATAAGTAACCACCCTTAATAAGTTTGCTCTTTTCTGGAGTTAACTTTGTACACTCTCCCGTACTTAAGTTGCACATGACAACATCATTGAGGCTTATAGCTAGATACAAGACATCCTTATTAATGGGGTCAAAAACCAACGGAGCAAATCTAAAATCACCCACCAACATATTTCGGTCCAGCAGATAAAACCCCACCTGTTTCAAAAAAAAATTGCCTCCTTCATCTATGACCATCTGACCATGATCAACTTGTCCTTCTTTCAAGTCGTAAACAATATAGTTTGGGTTGAGCGGTACCTCCTCATGTTGCACATCCGCAAACACCGTCCGCACACACCAAAGCACTCAGCTGTATTGATATAAAAGTTGGGTCCACGTACACAAGATGGCTCACAAAATTTAACAAGACGACATTTATAATAATCCGTGACATCTTCACCATTAGTACTCATAGTACTAGAACTGTTAATGTTGTTGATCATGAACGGATCCAACCCAATAAGACGGCTGGTCCCAACAAGAGCCCACCGATACATCATTCCATTGTAAGCAAAGCTAAACCTGTAAACGAGGAACCAATATGATATTGGAGATGATATAGCTGACTCTCTCCATTCACGAGTCTCAAAAGAGAAATCTCCACTTTTAATTTGACGGAATCATATTCCATACTATTTTCAACTTCACCCTCAGGACGAAGAATTCTCACAACCTTGCACCTATACTCAGCATTAACCTGGATTATATGTCCTTTCTGCTCATCATCTTCCTTATCATAGTTACAATAGGGAATATCACAGATGAATCCCGCTGGCATGACATCTTCGCATTGATAGGGGGTAGGAGGAAGAGCAACCCATTGCGCTGTGTATGGATTGCAGATGTAGTAATCACGTTGATAGTATTGGGTTGCACAACACAAAACTAAGTCATTATACGTGGCTAACAGAACTGGCTGTTCTTTCAAACCGTGGACAGTCATGAGTCTTTTGAACACCGGAGACAACACTTCAGCATGGATATCCTTCCCATCGGAATTTATCAGTTATTGGTGTTTGATTATCAATTTGGAGACGCACAAAGCGGCCAATAAAATAAGGATTGGAGGTGATAGTGCACCAGCGCTTAGACACACGCCTACATTGAAAAACCAATTTATTGCAAGCGAGTCGACAAAGGATTTCAACCAATACATTGTCAGGGAGATCATCAATATTAATATTCATCTTAAGTGATGAATATGATCAGGGTACGGTGCTTCAAGGGACGACTGGGGTCTACTCCTTCCTTTGGTTGCAGTATCAGGTCTCATGAGCGCAGAAACTTCGACAGGATAAATATCTGACATCTAGGCTAGGGTTCTTACTCCAAACAGCAAAAAGCCCCAATTTTAACAATCAAGAAAAAAGAGAGATTTCAACAAATTTAGAAGAAACTCAATCCGATCCCAACTCATAAATAACAAAAATAGCCGAGAGAGAGAGAGTGCCTGAGACAGAGAGAGAAATATAATTCACCAGCAGGCGTCGGAACATGTAGATCTCAACAAAATATGAGCGAGGGGACGTTTGTAGGTTTGGAGGAAATCTAACACGAGTTGTGTTTTACTGACACGATTCAGTTTAACTGACCCAAGGGCGGATCCGGGATCCAAAATATGGGTGGGCTATTATTTTAAAGATATAAGACTTGGATAATGGGCTAAATCAGAAAAGAGACGTGGGCTTAAGATAGAGCGTGAAATGGGCTACACATAGTGGCTGGAGTAGGCTAGACTAAAGTAACACATGCAGCAGAGTATGCATCAACCTAATACTTAGTCCACTCTAAACGGTGCTCCGTCAGATAACGAACAATAAAAGCAGGGGAAACACTCTCTCTGCATATAACACAAATGAATAGTCGTCTAATCTAAAATAATGAACACAAATGAATCTGTTGTAAGCACAAATGAACATGTTGTAAGTTATTTTCAGAGGGAAACACTCTCCATATACCTGCAGCACCATTGATGCCTTGGCACACAGCACCCTCCTTCTAAATTTTGGAAAATTGATGCGACACCCTCACTAACCATAAGTCACCAACTGTCATCCGCAGACCCATGTACAGCATTGATCATGAACTGCGAAAACTTCGCTTGATTGATAGGGGTCTTGCTGAATTATACCATCCTGGAAAAGAATACAAGTCCGAGTAGCTTCAAGGTAGAATATCTTTGATCCTTTTTTAACTTTCTAACCAATCCATTGAATTGTTAGTTTTCCTCTAGATTTTTGAAAGACATGATGACTCATCTTTTCATTCATTCTTTCCTCTAGGAGTAGGACTTGGGTTAGAATAACCCAATAAACCCAAACTATTGACAACTCGGGCAAGAATATTTGATAACTTGAGTAAATATGGACATAATTTCTCAACTTGAATAATAGTTGTAGGTGCTGAGATAAACTAAGGATTTGATAGTTGAATAACAGTTGTAGGGACTGCTTAAGATGGTGCCATCTGCAGTATCACTTAACAGTTATCAGATAGCAGTTACAGTGAAAGTAAGCTTATAACCAATAGATTCAATGTTGTCTCGTGACAAAAGAGTTTGATATTTAGTTCAGTGCTGACCTCTTATGTTGTCAACATGCAAATTCTTTGTTTACTTTGCAGAAAGTTGACAAATTTAAATGTCATTTATCAGGCACTATAAGGGACCTGAACTCCTGGTTGATTTGCAAGACGTTGACAATTCATTAGACTTGTGAAGCCTGGGCTGTATGTTAGCAGGAATGGTGAGGGTTATGTTTCTCTGTTGCTACTGTGCATCCAAGTTTTTGAAAATGCTATACTATTGTTTACCATGAAGAACCTCTCTGAATCGCAAGGAACAATTCTTCTATGGTCATGACAATCATGACCAGCTTGTGAAAATTGCTAGGGTAATTTTGGTTTTGTACTTGGCTCAAAGATCTTACAGTTATAGGCAATCCTTCCCATATATGTGCTTAATCTATTTCAACCCGATTGCATTATTCAAAAGTCGCCGGAATATTGTTTACTTTTCCCCTTTTTGTGTGAGTTGATCATGACTTATGAAACTTTTAATAGAAACTTAGGTAATTTGGAACATGCAAATGCTACACTCTAAACTTTTGGCAGCGTTCTTGCTAGATAAGGTGTGGAGTTTTGACTGCCCTGTTCTTGTGATAACTAAGCTGGTGGGAAAACCCAACTGCTCCTGGCCTTGCAGTCACAAAAGTTGAAAAAAGTTATATGGCTGTGGCATAAGGTTGCAAATGCTCATTTAATTTGTGATCTTATATGTAGATGAATTGTTCTTCAGGTTCTTGGAACGGACGAATTAAATGCATATTTGAATAAATATAATCTTGTGCTTGATTCTCATCTTGATGCTCTTGTTGGAAGGTATGCATTCTCATCTTTAGCATGCAACTGGAATTTACACTTAAATGATCGTTATTTTTGCATGAACCTTCTACCAGCAAAACACTGTAATAAAGATATACAGAGGGCTGGGAAGGGTTTGGGGGTATCAATAGTTATGGTTGAAAGAAAAAACAGTGGCTGTGGCCTCTGGCTCCCGTGTAACCAAAAAATAAAAAACAGTGATTCGTTTATCTTTTCATCAGATAATGATTAAACTTATTAACATGTTCCACAAAGAACTTTAAAGCTTATTAACATCCAACAGTCTGGAACGATCTACAGAACTTTCGTAGTGGTAGTGGTCTTCAGAAATAAGATAGGATAAGAGATGAAGCTTCAAACACAAATTCTACATGTTCTTTTTCCTCTTGGATTATATATCATTTTTGAAGATGAGGGAAACATGCATAGATATCGGATTTGGGATGTTTTGCTTCTGCATGTTCCCTGCACTTCACTTCAGTTGTGGTGCAAATAAATGCCTGCATGCACACCTTGCACTGCAATCATCAAACACCACCTTGCATCAGAAATAAACCAGAAGATGAAAATGCCACACAATTTTGTGCCAAGTCTAGCTCTATTTACAAGTGAATTTTCTCAAGGCAATCACGTTTATTTAGCTTCTTCTTTCATAAAACTGTAAATTATGGACCTCAAATACTTTTACCTGGATTGTCATTGCTTTCTTGTTTGAATCAAGCTGGCTTCCTGCGGCCCAAAGATGCACAAACTAATTATAAGGCTATAGTTCTGTTTGGTGGCTTTAGAAACATTATTGAGTTGCAGTATTCAACTGGGCTCACTGCAAATGACTTGACTGTCTCAGATGAATTCATCATCTATATCAATTTAGCTTCTGAAAAAAGCTAAATTGAAATTGAAAGATAGGAGAGATGAGAGAGTACCTTTAGCAGCAGCCTTTTGCTTCTCCATGTTCCTCAGACGAGCCGTCTTGGACTTCTGACCGTTGCCTCCTCCCATGGCTAGCTTCTCCTCCTCCTTATTCTTTGAACGCTTTTAAAGGAAAGCTTAATTTGCTACTACCAGAAGCAGAGGGATGAGATGATGAGATGATGAGAGGGACATATATAGACCTCTCATCAATGAATGAATAGGTACCCGAGGACTAAGAAACTTCCTTGAGTTTGAGGCCTAGCTAAACCTATTCACACTTACACATACACCACCGACTGAGACATTGGCCTGCCTATAACCAATGCCACTCACCCACCCACACCAATGTGAAACAAACATTTTTTTTAAAATTTTTTTTTTCGACCTGACTAGCTATATATAACATGTATCGTTTAGATCGAGTCTAATAAATCTGATTCTATACCACACATAGTGCTAAAGATTATTAGTGACATTTTGTGGTGCCTGTATAACGTGTACTGCTACTAGATAAACTAGCTTACTAAGTGGTGGACCCATACCACTCCATACAGTGAAGCAGCAATAAATATTACCCAACGCTTTCCAAAAATAAAAAATAAAATATGGCCCAACACCACGCACATTCTTAATCCTTTGTTGCTTGCACAATATCTCTTTTCCTTGAGTCGTTATTGGAGAAAAATTTGTTTGGGGGAGTTCTTACCACATTATCATGTTTAGTGGTAGGGAAGTTCAATTAAATCATGATATTTAATATGTCTTAACCCCACCACCCTTTTGTGACTTTTGTTCCTCCCCCCAGCCACCCTCCTCACCACTCACAACTCCTAGCTCCCTCCACAGCAACACCGTAGCACTACCGAGAAGAGAGATGGAGAGAGAAAAATGGGGGAGATCAAGAAAGAGAAAGGGAGAGAGAGAGGGGAGATAGTGGCCGGGAGGAAAGAGCTGTTGATTATGTGAAGGGTGGTGAGGTTAAACATGCCAAATGTCATGATTTAATTGGGCTTCCTTGTCACTTAGCATGATAACGTGGTAGGAGCTCCCTCACAAAAGTTTTTCTTGTCGTTGTTGGATGGTAGTTTGGAAAACTATAACAATAAATTAGATAATTTTTTATGTGTAATCGATACATTATCACATAGTGTAATTAATCCAACATATAAAGTTATTGTTGGATAATATATTTATCTTTATAACATATAATATTAACAATATTTGCCACATAATAGTGTACTGATTACTCGAAAAATCTCTAAATAATTAGACTAAACAAACCTTCAAAAAAAGTAAAAACCTATAATAAAATTGGTATCGACAGGCCTGAGCTTTAGGCCCAAAGGCTACGGCCATACAAATTTGTCACCTGATTGGATGATTCCTTTTTTTTAACTAAGTGATTGGCTGATTCCTTGAATCCAACATTAAAGTTTCGAAAAGGAAAGATAGACATGATTCTTTGAGTGGGCGCCCTCCAAACAAATAGACTGCTTAGATCTAAAGTCCGCGATAAACAATGGTTGTATTGTATGTGACAATAACGGGACTTATTGATACGGTGTTATGTATTTATTGGAACTAAAATATGTGTATCTTTTAATAATTTAAGTATTAAATTTTTATCTTTAATAAAAATATACGTACTAAATTATATATTCATGCGACAAATATTACTGTATACATACAAAAAATTTAAAGTGCGGTTAGCTGACTAAGACTTGTCAAAACAAAAAGCCACAATGCACATGACTAAAATTTAAGGGCTTAACCCACCATCATCTACCGTTATTAAAGCTCACCTTTCAATCACCGCCGTCTTCATATGTGCATGTACAGGATAAGCACGAAAATGCAAATTGACCAAAAACGAGAGCTTGTGTCTTGAGCTAAATGAGCTTCCCCAGGCAAGCACGCACAGTAAATGCATGACGAATTGACCGTTAACCAATCCACTATCAAAACGTGTCCGTCACCAAAAGTGACGCAAAGGCAAAGCGAAGAAAGAAAAGAAGAAAGAAGCGCATAATTAAACATAAGAATATGCTTCGCTCTGCTCTGCAAATATCCCTTTCTCTCTGCTCACCTCTGATTATTATAATAATCATTCTTTCTTTTTCTGTCTATAAACTGTTAAACTCATCGCCACCGCGTTAGTTTTCTTTGTTTTCATTCTTCAAATTCGTTGATTCGTCGCGGTGTAATTGGATTTGGACTTGTATTCATCAATATTATGGAGCTTGTTCAGGACCTGTTTTTGACAGCTTCTGTGGCGCTGATTCTCTCTTTCCTCGTCGCCAAACTCGTCGCCGTCGCTATCGGTGGACGTGAATCGGAAGCGGCGGAGTTCAAAGTGAGTGAGACGAATGCTGGTGAAGGAGTGGCTATGGAGGAGGTGCGCTTCCAAGAGAGACTGAAAAAGGAGGGTTTTAAATCGCAGAGGAAGGTTGAGTTCGTCGGAGTAGTGAAAGAGGTTGATCAATTTGAAGCGAAACCAGTTCATCGGGTCGAGGAATTTGTGGAACCACTGCAGGATCGTCAAGAAGAAGCTCGTGAATTAACGGAGTCGGTGGCCGTTATATTGCCGAAGAAGTCATCGGACGCCGAAGAGGAGGAGGCGTCGGTTGAGAAAGTGACCGACTTTGCTCTTGACCATGAACTTGGCTATGAAGCTGAGCAGAATTCAGAGAACAGAGGAGTTAAAGAAATTGGGGAAGAATCAGCACCGAACGACGTCGTTGCTGCACAATCTGAGGAGGTTAGGGTTGTGACTAGCGATGAACCAAAGGGAAAGAGCGAAACGAAGGAGGTTAAATTGGGCAATTACAGCGATGAGGATGATTGGGAAGGGATTGAGAAGAGTGAATTAGATGAGGAATTTGCTGCGGCTGTGAAATCTGAAGGTCAATGATAGCTTTGGAAAATCACAAAAAGTTGGTGGTGATCGATGTGCAGGTGAAGTTCAGCTTATGGGTCTCAACCTTTCAGCTGTGGCAAGTGGTACTAGACTTCCCGTTAATCTTTCTCTGTTTATATAATTAATTTGTGTGGCTAATTAGCTATCCATATCTTTATGTTTGTTTACTTGTCCCATCTCTGAAATGATGGAGATACAAGCTGGTGAAAAAAAAAAAGAAAAAAAAAAGTAATTTCAACCAATATGTCAAACAGACTAACACCATTAGAAAACAAAATGTAAATTTCTGGAATGTGGGTTCATAAAAAACGAAGAACAGTGGCAGGCAGCACATGAACCACTCGCATTATGAAAGGGGTATAATATGGGTTTTATGTAGGGTTTGAAGAGAATTAGAGACTTAGCGGGCCTCTTCATGCTGTTGTTTCTTCTTATGTTGGCAATGTGTATGAAAAAAACTACAGTCGTAATGGCAGCATACATTTAATTAGTGTGCGGAGTTTTTCTGAAACTCTGTTGTGTTCTGCAGTCTTGACTGATAGTCGAACTGGAGTAAGAAGAATTAACCAAACCAAGTAATTACTGCGCCAAATGATAAATTAAAATGGTATGGCTAATTGCTTCTTTATAATCATTTTGACTCATACCTTGTCTTTCCAGTTCTGTGTAAATCATGCCTCCATCTAGCATCTGTTGAAGCTTTATATACTCGACATTGCATTGAAAGAGTCTCCAATCTTCACCCTGTGTATTCCCTTGTGTTTGATAAACCCCTTTCTTTTCAGTCAGTCAGTTTTTTTAAAAATAGAAACAAAGAAACCAAAAGAACAAAACTAGAGGCAGTAAAGTTAAAGTCTAAAGCTGTTCTGAAACTCTATAAAAGAATCNAACCCCTTTCTTTTCAGTCAGTCAGTTTTATTAAAAATAGAAACAAAGAAACCAAAAGAACAAAACTAGAGGCAGTAAAGTTAAAGTCTAAAGCTGTTCTGAAACTCTATAAAAGAATCAAAAGAGAGCTCATTGTGATCTTTAAAAGCTGGCTATGGAAAGTGGTATGTTTAAGGACACTCATTGGACCTCCACAGTTTTTAAACATTTTTTATTTCTTTTCTTCCATATATATATAGTTGCTAACTCTATCACCTCTCGATGCCCATAAGAAATCTCTAATTGAGGCATAACCCGCTAGTTAACTTGGACCAGGATCATTATTCTTATAGCTCTGTGTAAATGTTGTGTGGTTATAAATTCTGCTGTGCATATATGCACGTATTGATGTGATTCTTGCTGACTGTACAAATGAATTGAATGTTGGTGGATGATAATCAGTCTTTAATCACCTGAATATTCACTAATTATGAATGACTCACAGTCACTGACAATTGACAAAGTACCCATATTTAATTAAACGTTGGCTTATTACAAGTTTCTTGTTGTTCTGAAAGTGACTCAAATCTTTAACTCAATTTTGAGTCAGATCACAGAGGAGGATACATACTTCTTATTTCTACTTTGTATTTTTCATACATAAAGGGCATCCATGTTTGGTCCACGGATTTTAATTTGTGCATTATACGAGAAATATTTATCATTTTGCATAGTCAGGGTTTCATGGCTAAGTAGGGAGGCATTTGATGCTACTGATGCAAGGGGCAATACTTTGATTTGTTTCATAACAGAGTTACAGCTTCACATATGGCAAATTAAAGAGCTACAGAACACAGAAGTAAGACATTTTATTTGCTATTCCTTTCCCCTTGCACTATAAACTGGAAAAGAGTCATCTTATTCTATTGAAATTAGTGTTTTCCCTGGACTTAGTTCATCCTCCCATCATGATCATATCCTACACCACCCCCACCGCCATACCCTGGGCCGCCTGAGCCCGAGCCTGCCCCATTTCCATTTCCTCCACCATTGCTTCCCCAACCAGATCCTGATCCAAAGCCACCACCTCCTCCTCCTCCGCCATTGCTAAATCCACCACCATTACCACCACCCAAGCCATACCCGCTTCCAAAGCCACCGCCAACTTCACCACCAAAGCCTCCACCCCGACCACCTCCCTGTCCAAAACCACCAGATCCATAACCAGACCCTCCCCCGTAACCACCAGCTGTCAGATGCCCTCGATAGGTAGCCTCTTCACCATGCCAATTCTGGAGCCCTTTGTCCAAATCACTTCTCTTCTCTCTCAGGGACCTCCCTTCTCTGGTGGCTTCAACAGCTACATAACTAAACAGCCCCATGGCCAAGAAAATGAGGCTCCATGCAACCACATTACTCCTTCCCATGACTTCTCCTCCAAATTGCAACTGTACCTTCAAAACAGAAGACATATACATACTTAGGTCCCTATTCAAAACGCGAGAGAGAGAGAGGAAAAGAGAGAGAGAGAGAGAGAGAGAGAGAGAGGTGTCACCACTATGTTTTGTACTGTCTTTTAGCTTGCCTCTACTATTGCGAAGGTTCTTGATCACTGTAGCTGAAAGCTTGAACCAAATTAAAGCGAGAGAGAGAAGTAGAATGAAAGCAGCCTAAAATGATGGCACAAAAATGAGGTTGAGGTTGGGTAGAACTTAGAATTAGGGGTCCCCTAGATTTATATGGAGGTGGTTCTTCTTTGTTAGGGTTGGGGTTTGTGAGTGCTGCTGAGCAGATTGGTGGGAAGGCATAACTTCCAACAGGGTCTGCATGCGAGCTGATTCTGGTGCTGAGGGCGATTTGCATGACCACAGGGGGTGCAAAGTTGTTGCCTGAGGTTGCGAGTACTATATCGTAATGAGGCTTTTGGTCATACACTGGCCTGTGGACTACGGGCTTTTGTTCATTCCATTTCTTTTCTTTTCCTTTTTTCTCTTTGGTAAATAGTAAAACAAGTTCTACTTCTCTTCAATTGGTCCAAATTCAACGAAATAATAATTAACAATTAAATACATTTTTTATTTTTTTAAAGCAAGACATGAGTCACGACCGACTGACTTGACGGTAGCATTGAATTAAAACGCAAATTAACAATCTTATTGGTGGACCCTACGGTATTATTGGTAGGTGAACGAATGGTTTCCAATGTTTGTGTGGTGCTTAAGCAGTTAAGCCTTAAGCCTTGAACCACCGATCTCTCCTGCAATGGTTCGTTAAGAACATCTTTATCTCTCATTCAATTTTAAAAAGTTAATTTTGGGTTAATGGAATAAATTAAAAAGTTATATTATATACCATGTAAATTATGAGTGACTGTAGCATTATTAAATGGAATAAATTAAAAAGTTATATTATATACCATGTGTGGGCGTTAAAATGATTGGGCCCAAGCTCAAAACAAAAGCATAACCAGGCCCAGGTAAAAAGAAGCCAAACTACATGGTGAAAACCAAAAAGGCCCAAGTGAACCAAAACCCAAAAACAGAAACGGTAATATTTCTTATATTAAAGACTTAACCCATATAAATCTCGCCCTTAATGACCCACGAACCCGAGTAAAGGCGCCAACGATCAAATGCATTAAAGAAGAATAACGGGAAGAAAATGGCGCGAAGGTAACGGTAGGATTATTTTTGCTATATAAGAAATGTTGCGATCCCATGAAAAGGGACGGAAAAACCAATACAAAAAAAGTGAAAAGACATACTGAGAAACATTTAGAATTACTTCATTCATTTTGGCATCGGAGAAACATTTAGAATTACTTCATTCATTTTGGCATCAGAGTGTTATTGCAGGTACACCCCACGGGAGATTTCAACAATTCAAGGAGACGAAGAAGATCGAAGCAAGGACAACGTTCGAGTGGTAGGCTCATAGTTGGTTGATTGATTGTTGATTGTTAAAACTAGGCCCAGCAAGAATTTTAGCATCAACACCATGTAAATTATGAGTGACTGTAGCATTATTAATTCATCTATGTTATAACATATGTATATTTCATAAAATTATATCTTAATGTATAAACTTATCATTCTTTTATATTATATAACAGATAGATTAATACTATTATATGATGATATTATAGTCACACACATACTATATATTTGAAGCATCATTCATTTAAATTATGGTATCAAGAACCTCATGATATATGCCTTTTATCATACTATATGCTATGTCTAATTGTACATATTGATTGGTGAACTTAAATTAAACACATGCACATGAGCAAATTCAAGTTCATGCTCTGGTGTTGTGCCATTATCATGATCTGACCTGGATTCTTGTAATATGTCCCCCTTTAGTTAGTATGAGGTTAATTTTAATTATTAAGACAATGGCCAGAATTGTTTGAAGAGTTTATAAATGAAGATAAAACCCAACATTTATTATAGATAGTTAAAATGAAAAATAAATAGTAAGAAAAAGCTACAGTACTTAATAAAATGAAGAGTCAAGTTGCATATGTATATGTTTTTAACATGAACGCATTTCATGATGGTGTTTCAACACGACTTCCTTTTATACACGTAAAAAATTAAAAATATCAACTCCTAGTCGTAGATTAGTGCGAATAATATAACGCAAGATATGAAGAGATTATTAGAAGTGCGCGGAATATCATGAGAGAGCCATCTCATCATCACCGCCAAGGTAACAAATAAATTAGTAAACATAAATATGGGTTTTTGTTGGAAAGCGGTGTCCAACTGTGCATAGGCATGAATTGGGTTGGGCCACGTGACCCATCACTCGGCTCCATCAGATTGTGGGCCCATTTGACGCGGCGCGAAACTTGGAGAGCGGGGATCGCCAGTCCTCTATCCTAACAATGGAGGACTCGAAAACCAGCAGTAAGCTGTCTGCGTTTCTGAACTCCGGCATCTACCGGTTCGAAGACTCGAACGCCGTTTTCATTGACCCGGTTCGTGTCTTCAATCGCTCATACACCCGGTTCAGGGTTTCTCCCTCAGCCTACTACTCTCGCTTATTCGAATCCAAACACGCGGCTCAAGAAGAGCCTAGGGTTTCTTCAAATTCCAGAAAGCGAAAGCGGAAGGAGAAGAAGAAACCTCAAGTTCTCAACGAGAGAGAACGAGCCGCTGATCAACGCCACCAGGTAATCACACAGTTACTTCCCTTGCCGTTTGGTTGATAAGAAAACGTAGGAAAGGGTAGGTGATTGAAATTTCTCTGTTTTGAAAATGATCCAAACGGAGCCTAGTGTTTGTTTTGATAATGCTTTGTTGCAGGAAGTGAGACCATTCTTACTGAAGGCGCATGAATCTTTGGTTAGAGCAACTGAGCTTGTAGGAGTTATGAGCAATTTGAGGGGTGATTTTGGTCCTTCAAGTTCGTCTCCCAGTGTTGAACAGTCACTTGTTGAACTAGGGCAGGTCTGGCAAGCCCCTCTGTGTGAGATTACTCTAAATTTCGATCCACATGACAATGCAAGTGAAAATGGAGGTTGGTTTTATTATTCGAAAATTTTGCCTTTTAATTCTTTAATTTTGGATAAACCGAAATGTTGGCCATTTATTGTATATTATTTTTCCACATAATCGTTGCTTGATTTATTGATAAAGATCGTTGTAAATTTCTTCACTATCTTTTTTTTTTTCGGTTGGTTTCGTAGGTCAAGACGGTGAACAAACTGTTCTCCCTGCGTTTAACAACTTAGTTGCTAATGAGACCAGTGAAGATGTGGAGGCTGAACTTTTGAACACTCGATATATCTTACCTCCCGAGAGTTCCTTCTACATGGTATGCTGACTTATTGACTGATTTTCTTTTAAACACAGAGCAAAACCCCACAAGCTAGTTAATTGTGTTTCTTATGATGTGTTTTCTATCATGTTGAAGTCTGATCTGGGGCTCATTCACAATCTAATTCCTGGTACTTCCTGCATTTCAAGCTCATATATATATCTGCAAACCTGTTTCTGAATGTATAAACAGCTTAGTTCTGTATTAGTAGATTGCCCAAGCTAGATGCTTAGTGGTGAAAAGGTCATTATGCATGTAACAGATTTTTATATTTTTCTCTAAGATTATTGATACCAAAAGTACCTTGTTGAAAGACGTATTGCTTTAGGCAGAACAAATTGAAAGTTTTACTTTTACTAGATTATGGTGATTGTAGCTTATCTTTTCCTTCTATTTTTCTTTTAAATGCAGACGAGTCTGATTGTGGCTTCAATCTTATAGTTGTTGATCCACCATGGGAAAATGGAAGTGCTCGTCAGAAGTCAAGGTAGGCATTACATAATTTATATATTTGCTTGCTTAAAAGAACCTGAAAGCTTTTGCTGAATAACTTATCCTTGCATCTTATTATAGGTACTCAACTTTGCCCAACCGATATTTCTTATCCCTTCCCATCAAGCAATTTTGTCACCAAGATGGAGCCCTTGTTGCTTTATGGGTGACAAATAGGGAGAAGTTGCGTGATTTTGTTGAGAAAGAGCTTTTTCCTGCCTGGGGAGTCAAATATGTTGCTACTTTTTTCTGGTTAAAGGTTCTCCTTTGTGTGTTTGTTTTTGTTAGGAATAAATTTGACTATGACTATGCAAATTCATTTTTCTAAGGTTCTGGTTCCGTTGAACTCTCACAGGTGAAAGCGGATGGTTCGTTGATATGTGATTTAGACCTGTTTCATCATAGGCCATATGAATGCCTTCTTGTGGGCTTCTGTCATGGGAAGGTTAGCTAATACCATCGCAACTGCCCTGGCTTCATTGCTTATGCCTTCTGAGTTTGGATTATTATTGCATAAATAATCATTTTGTTGCTTGTGATGCTGATACCTCTTAGGTTATGGATTCTAAAAACCTATCAATATCCAAACCTGTACCAGATAATCAAATCATAATAAGCATACCAGGGGATTACTCAAGAAAGCCCCCAATAGGAGGTAATTTACTACTGATTATAGTATTCAATATTTTAGTGTCTTTTTTTGACCCACTAAAGCTAGAATTTAGTCTTACTATAACCCTTTTCTTTGTGGTATTTATGTACCTAACTACTTTCCCATATATTTGCGACCATTAAATTGTGGTCTTGTTGGTTCTGATCATTATCTGTCTTTTTTTAGTAATATTTCTCTTGTACCTTCTTTTATCAGCATTGTTACAGGAGTATGCTCCAAGGCTAAAACGTGGTCGATGTATTGAACTATTTGCTAGAGAAATGACAGCCGGATGGACTTCTTGGGGTAATGAACCCCTTCATTTTCAGCATTACAGAAATTTTGTAACAGAATAGAGGCCTGCCGCATGTAATTTTAAGTAGGGTTTTCTGTCAGTTGCACATTTGCAATTCCACTATTGCGATAAAACGAAAGAAAATTTTCAGTGTACATTTTTCAAAAGCTACAAGTAAGAGACCCGTTTAGTGGCTGGTTGCGATTCTTAATGTGGGTTTTTCTTTCTATGAGCAAGCGATGTTACTGGTATTTTGTCTATTAAAAATTGTGTAGGTAGTTGTTGTATTTTTGTGGGAGTGTGAATTTAGATTGCATTTTATTTTGTTACTTCAATCATGCTTTCCAATTTTATTGATGTCATGGCCTGTATAAATTATAAAAATTAATCTATGAACTATTCAATATCCTTGTGAAAAAATTAATTACCGCAGAGCGTTCTGTGGTCGAATTCACATTTTAAATTTGATAAATGTATTGCTTGTGAAGTATGTGTTCGTGTATGTCCTATAATTACGTATAAGGTTCGAAATGGTTGATTGAGGTAGAGTAGAACACATTTGGCGTCTGCTCTCCCTATTATATAACCAGTCTCATCTCTTTCCAAATTTAATACGAGAAGGATTATTGAAAATGTGAGAGAACATGCACAATAAATATTTTTTTGTTTTGACATAAATCAGATAAGAAGGGGGACTGTTTGAATTCTTAATTTTTATCCCTTTCCCAAATCAACCCTAACCTACAAAATGGTTGATTGAGGTAGAGTAGAACACATTTGGCATCTGCTCTCCCTATTATATAACCAGTCTCGTCTCTTTCCAAATTTAATACGAGAAGGATTATTGAAAATGTGAGAGAACATGCACAATAAATATTTGGGTTAAATACGTTTTTAGTCCCTGTATTTTGCTCTAAAAACAAATTTGGTCCTCGTGGTTTCAAAATTCTGATTTTAGTCCTTGGGTTTTATTTCAAAAACAAATTTAGTCCTCGTAGTTTCAAAATTTCAGTTTTGGTCCTTGGGTTTTTGTCCATTTCTAATTTTAATTCTTGGGTTTTTGTCCATTTGTAATTTTCATCCTTAATTTCTAATTTTAATTCTTGGGTTTTTGTCCATTTGCAATTTTCATCCTTAAATATTTATTTATGTTTTTTTGACCTTTTTTAAATAGAATTTTTTTAAAAAAGAAATTATTCTTCCTACAAAAGAATTAGTGGGGGTAAATGAGTTGTTAAAAATAAAGAAATGTGTGATTTTTTATTTCATTTTATTTTTTAATTCTAATTATTCTATTTTATTATTTTACTCTCAAAATATTAAGTTGTTTGATTTTAATCTTTTAATTAACAAAAGGCAATGTTGGATTTTTGAATGTTTAACCTTCCTCTTCATTCTCCCATTATATATACTAGTCTCTTGCCACGAGTGTTGCGCGTTTTCTAAATATTTAATTAAAAATTTTAATAATTTATTTGTCTTAAAATAATAGTTGTGTGGAAGTGAGTTGCTAAAAATAAGATTGTAATACTATTTTTTTGTTTTTTTTAATTTTAATTATTCTATTTCACATTTTTATCTTTTATTAATAAATAATATTATGAATACCTATTTTTTAAGTGGGGTATTTTTGAAATTCATAAATTTAACCATTTTACTCTTCTTGTGGCTTTATATATATAGATAAATACATGTAATTTACAAAATACCACTGAAAGACCAAAATTGTTAATGAACGAAAACCCAAGGATCAAAATTAGAATTTTGAAACCATAAGGACCAAATTTGTTTTTCATGTAAAACACAAAGACCAAAAATGTAATTAACCCTACAAGTTATCAATATATGCGATTTGATTAAATTGTTCAAATATCATACGTATCCAAAATATTTCAATTTTAAGGTTATGCAATTTCTTTGCAAAATAACAATGAAGTTGTGAAAGATCATTTACAAAGAAATGGATGGCGCAAGTGGACATGATGTGTGGGTGTAATCATGTAGACTGAACTTAGAAGTTTATTATCTCTATACCAACCAATGTGTTAGAGTAGCAATTTTAGTATAAGTTTTCTTCCCTTTTTCTCTTGCTTCTATGAATGAAGGAAAGTTTAGTATGAAGACATAAAACAGATAGTATTAAAGTTCATTTGGCCTATCTGTTTGCAAACATACAGTATTAAAGAAACGTATCTTTTGTCTTCTTGAATGTCAAATATTGTTGAATGAAGCAATGGCTGATAGTTAAGAGAAAAAAACTAAATCTTTAAGTAGTCAAATCAATACCAAGACGACATGGACAGTAAATAATTTTATACCATAATAGGGAAACATAGAAAATAATTGATAATAGGATAATTAGGACATCAAAAATTATTGCTTTTCCACCTTCTTTTTAACATGGCAGACACACAAAATACGCCTTTTAAAATTTCAATATTTATACGCACAAAAAAAGGCCATTTTCACTCACACTATTATATTACTAGCCTCTATTGGCACTCGCGTTATCTCCTATTGCACAAACATTGAAATTTTAACATACATAGAATTTGTTTTCTAATTTTCATTCAATTAAAACAATTGAAGATTAAAAAAAATTTATGGAAAGGAAAAATAAAACAGTTGACATTAACACAACATGCATTGTTAAACAATAAAGCCAACCATTCTGGACAAAGCGGAAACACACATTTCTATTATTTTTGTTTTTGAATTTCAATCATGCATTCATTGTTTCCTAAAAATTTGATATAAAAAAAATATTAAAAAAAAAGTTGCACATATAAGTAGATGACATATAACTAATAAAACTTGAATATCAAAATCTGAAACCTTGAAAACAAATTCCAAAAAAATCTGATACCGATTAAGGGAATTAAAATTTGTTTACAGAAAATTCCAAACCCATCTCCGAAACTAAAAAATTAAATCTTACAACTACTCTTCATTTTGCTTTCCCTTTACAAACACTGGCAAGAGTCAAGTCAGACCACCGTCAATCACAAATACCTCAAATTTTGGTAATTCAGGAAGTGGAAATAGTTTGTTGAGGATTGATTGATTTTCATTTCAAAACGGTTCTGATCCGTGCAATGCTTTCTTTTCAAGAGGCGGAGGGCTGTTGAAGTGGTCTAAATTGTGCGTGCCCAAAACGATTAGTTTTGGGATAATTTTCTGCGATTTCGTTGTTTTCAATTGTTGGGGTGTACTATAAAGAAACAGTTAATCAATGTTTTCTACTAAGAAGCCATAAAGAAATAATTGAACAATGTCTTCTAGAAAATTACGCTAGGGTATTAATGTCCCCTTTCAAATGTATAACCCAATACCCTATGCTTCTTTATGACTTTGATGTATGTCTAGCAAATTTTGTTGCAGCACCAAGGATTTCAAAATCTAATAAGAAAATTACATATTTTAAAAAATAAAATTGTTACACTTATGGACGAAAAAAGAAGCCAATTCACACTCACGGGAGCGAGTGCAGAGAGGCTAGTCAAAGAATAAGCCAAGCATGGTTATGTAATCATTCAAAGTAATAGGAAAAGAATTGCTCCCGTGATTTGATCTCGTTTGTAACTTCCGGCAAGGTTATTTTCATAGGATGTCCCTGCTACTTTCTTCCTCGAGCTCAAGTCGAGGTCTTCACACAAGTTTCCTCTAGTCATTTGTGCTTGTAGCTTCGTTTGATTATGGAAAATTTTGTTCCCACATATGACGCCAACTGTTGAACCCAAAAATTTCTCAAATAGAAATTTAGTCAACAATAATATAGTTGAAGCTTGTGTTAGAATATGTTTGAATAGAAATCTTAAAAGTTGTATCTTTTCAATTTTTATGAAAAGGTGTGACTTCTCACTTAAAATTTAGGTTGCAACTTTTCATTAATTATGAAGGGTTGCAATTAGTTTTTATAGAAATAACCTTTCATTATCTGTGGGTTGCAACTTCTCATAGAGAAAGGTTATAACTTTTCCTTGTGAAGGGTTACATGTGAAGAATTGCAACTTCTCATTGTGAAAGGTTGCAATCTTCCAATCCCTATAAATAAACATCTTCACATGGCATTTAGAATGAGAATCAAGTTGAGTATTGTTAGTTCTTCAAGGAAATTAGAGTTGTCAAATACTTGAGAGAATAAACACACAAGTTCGCTAGATTTCAAAGTTTGAGTGCTCTACTTTGAATTAGATAGTTGTATCCGAGAGACGGACACCCATCTGAAACTACAAGCACAAGAATAGGGGTGAAATATCTGTCTTAAGACATTGCTAAGGCAAGCCTCTATCTACTTTCTTTTATATTATTCTGTAATAGATTGAGTTAAAGTTTATATTCTTATAATTGTATTTAAATTGTTATATTTGTGAATTTATACATTGAGTGATATTATTGAAAAATTTTCGGTATTTTTTATTTTTATATTGTGTTTGCAATCCTAACCTTGTTCCATAACCAACAATTAAGACAGATATTTGAACATGAAACAAGTGGGAAATGGCATCAAATCCTCTCAAGCTGAGAAACCTGAGAAGTTTAGAGGCATTGACTTCAAACGTTGGCAACAGAAAATGCTTTTCTATTTGACAACGTTGAACTTGGCAAAAGTGGTCAAGGAAGAGAAGCCTACTTCTACTGAGGATCCAATTCCTGCAGAAACATTGAGTGCAATAGATGCATGGACTCATAGTGAGTTTCTCTGCAGAAATTACATCCTAAATGGGCTAGATGACATACTATATGATGTTTACTCATCATTTAGTACAGCCAAAGAATTGTGGGAGTCACTAGAGAAGAAGTATCTTTCTCAAAAGGCTAGTTCTAGTAAATTTGTCATTGGCAAATTTATGAACTACAAAATGGTGGACTCCAAGCCCGTTGTGAATCAAGTAGAAGAACTCCAAATCATCATGCATGAGTTGTATGTTGATGGGATGGATCTCTGTGAAAAATATCAAGTTGGTTCAATTATTGAAAAATTGCCACCTTCTTGGAAAGATTTCAAGATCTATCTTAGGCATCTAACTGAAGAGATGTCGCTGGAGGATTTGGTTCTCAAGCTTCGTGTTGAAGAGGAAAACCGGAAAAATGAGAAGAATGATACTTCTCCTTATGAAGCTAAGGCTAATGTAGTCGAGGAAGGAACTTTCAAGCCAAAGCCTAGAAATCAGAAATTTAAAGGCAAGAAGAATGACAAGACACAAAGACTAGCACCAAAAGGAAAGAACTTCAAAATCAAAGGAAGTTGTTGGGTGTGCGGAAAAGCTGGACATAGGGCACAAGATTGCTACCACCGAAAGGATCAAAGCCAATCTACCAAGAACACTCAAGAAAATGTTGTTGAAGATAACTTAGCTGCAGTTGTCTCTGAGATCAATATGGTCAATGACCATAATGATTGGTGGATGGATACAGGTGCTACAAGGCACATATGTGGAGAGAAAAATCTGTTCTCCACATATCAATCTATCAATGGTGGAGATAATTTGTTCATGGGAAATGCATCTGCATCAACCATTAAAGGAATAGGAAAAGTGGTTCTCAAGTTCACTTCCGGAAAGGAACTCACTCTCTTTAATGTCCTTCATGTTCCTGAGATTAGAAAGAACTTAGTTTCTGGTGCTTTGTTAAGTAACAAAGGTTTTAAATTAACCTTTGAATCTGATAAGTTTGTACTCACCAAGGGTGGGATGTTCGTTGGAAAGGGCTACTTGGCTGAAGGGCTCTTTAAACTCAATGTACTTTCACATGTGATTAATAAGAATATACACAATGCTTCTGTTTACTTGATTGACTCTCCTATTTTGTGGCATGCTAGATTAGGACATGTTAATTTTCATTCATTACATAGAATGGTTAACTTAGGGTTATTGCCTAAATATGATTTGAATGATAAAATACATAAGTGCGAAGTATGTACTGAATCTAAATTTGCAACAAAGTCTTTTAGTGCTATTCCGGAAAAATCAAATGAAGTGTTGGGATTAATACATAGTGACTTATGTGATTTCAAATCCACTCCAAGTAGAGGAGGAAAGAACTACTATGTAACTTTCATTGATGATCGCAGTAAATTTTGCTATGTATATTTATTATATAGCAAAAATGAAGCTTTAGATATGTTTAAGACATATAAGGCTGAAGTTGAGAATCAACTGGAAAAGAAGATCAAAATTCTAAGGTCAGATAGAGGAGGGGAATACGAATCTCATGCCTTTTCAGAATTTTGTTCTCAACATGGAATAGGGCATCAAACGACTGCACCATATACACCACAACAAAATGGAATTGCAGAGCGTAAGAATAGAACACTCAAGAACATGATCAATTCTATGTTAATAAGCTCAGGGGCTCCACATAACTTGTGGGGTGAAGCCCTACTTACTGCGAACTCTATTTTGAATAAAATCCCACATAAGAAGACAAACATGTCTCCTTATGAAATATGGAAAGGAAGATTGCCAACCTATAAGACACTCAAAGTGTGGGATTGCCTAGCCAAAGTTCAAGTTCCTATTCCCAAGAGAATGAAACTTGGACCAAAGACAATTGATTGTGTTTACATTGGTAATGCACATAACAGTGCCGCGTTTCGGTTTTTGGTATTTAAATCCGAAAATGAGGAAACACATAAAAACACAATAATTGAATCTGCAAACGCAGAATTATTTGAACACATCTTTCCATATAAACAAGAAAAGAATGTCACTACAAAAAGAGTGCATGATGTTAATGATGTTGATCATATAGCACCTATTGGTACTCAAGTTTTAGACATTGAACCAAGAAGAAGCAAACGGGCAAGAACTCAAAAGGATTTTGGACCCGATTTTATAATCTATCTCACGGAGGGAGAACCTCAAACTTATAAGGAGGCTATATCATGTCCTGAGGCTATTTCTTGGAAGGAAGCAATACAAAATGAAATGGATTCCATTTTGCAAAACAATACTTGGGAATTGGTGGATTTACCTCCGGGTAATAAACCAATTGAACATAAATGGATATTCAAAAAGAAATTGAAGCCGGANAGAAATAAGATGTAAAGAAAAAAAAGGTGGAAATGAAAAAAGAAAAAGAAAAGAAGCTTATACGTTATTAATACTAGCTGATCAGTCGTAGAATTTGTCTAAAATAACATTTGTTGTCATCCTACAAATGTTAGGTGATTTATTATGTTAATTTTGCCATGTGTCAGCTTGTGGTTATTATTGACCTATTTGTAATTTTTATAATTATGAGACATTGATGATGTCATTAATATGTAAGCAAAATGGCAAAAAACGTAAATACACCTATATTTTAAGTCTAGTTGTTACTCTTTATTTTTATTTTATTACATTTTAGTCAGTGCCCATTATTTAGATAATGCATTGACCATTATGGAATTAGAAATTATTTTATTGATTTTTATGTAATTAACCCTAAAAAATATTGAAGAAACTAAATTATATAATAGGTTTGATATGATATAAGGTGATTATAATGCGCGCCGAAGACAAATATAGCTAAATAAAAGTGTAAATTATTGTTAAGCCCAAATTTTCAACCGTCAAAGTTTTAAGACGTCAAGATAGTTATATACTTAACCAATAGCATTATGTGGAGAAAATACTTAGAAAGTTTGGTCATTATGATTGCAAACCTGCGGTTACTCCTTTTGATGCAAATTGCAAACTTAAGAAGAATGATAGTGAAACTATCTCTTAATTAAAGTATTCTCAAGTAATTGGAAGTTTACAATAGATTGTAAATTGTACTAGGCCGGATATCGCTTATTCTATAAAAAGATTAAGTCGATATTCTAGTAATCCTAAACATAATCATTAGGAAGCATTAATAAGAGTTTTGTGGTATATGAAACATACCATCAACTATGATTTATATTACACCAAGTATCATGCAGTTCTAGAAGGATATAGTGATGGAAGACAAGGTTGGAGAAGAAGCATAGAGGTTTCGAAACTTTATGGAAGACATTCCATTGTGCCCTAAGCCTTTAACAGCGATTTGCATACATTGTGATTATATGGCTGTGCAAGCAAAAGCCAAAAACAATATATACAATGGCAAATCAAGGCATATAAAAAAAAAAGGCACAATACAATCAAAGAATTGCTTTCTAATAAAGCCATCTCCATAGACTATGTCAAATCAAAGGACAATTGGTGGATCCTTTGACAGAAGGATTACCAAAAGAGTAAGTGATTCATCTATCGAGGGGAATGGGCTTAAGGCCAATAGAATGAGTTATTATTGATGGAAACCTAACCTAGTTGATTAGAGATCTCATGATCTAGGTTCAATAGGCAAACTAGTTGAAAATAACTCAAAGAAGATTAGCACACAAATCTTATTCCTATGATATAAATAAATGTGTTACTTAGAGGACGTTATAGTGATATAACTGTTGGGAATAAATCCTCTCGCCACGACAAATATTAAATATGTGATGGAAGAATAAAATACACAAGCCAATAAAAGAAAACAAGAGAGCACCAAGAACTTAACGTGGTTCGGCAAAATCCTGCCTACGTCCACGAAGAGTTTCCTTCACTATAAGAGAAATAACCTTGTACAAGAATTACACTCAAGAGTTTAATCCCAAACTCGAGCCCTTGTACCCAATAGGATACACCCCTTGTACACCCTCTCTCAACTAGAAGATTACTCTACCCAAGCCTTGCCCTCTCACACACAACTCCCTTAGTGAACTCTCACACNCAAGAATTACACTCAAGAGTTTAATCTCAAACCCGAGCCCTTGTACCCAATAGGATACACCCCTTGTACACCCTTTCTCAACTAGAAGATTACTCTACCCAAGCCTTGCCCTCTCACACACAACTCCCTTAGTAAACTCTCACACTTTGAGTTGAAGACCTTGAGAAGGCCTTGATAGCTTGATCTTAAATGCCAAGCCTCATCCTCCTTTTATAGCCATGGATGGATCCTTCTAGCAACTTGGAGAAAAGTCCACCAACTCTTGGATCCTTCTAGCAACTTGGAGAAAAGTCCACCACCCAAGCCTTGTAGAATTCTCTACAAACTTCTTGAACTTTAGCCAACTTGCACTAACTAGAAAGAAGTAGAAGATTCTAGATCTTCAATTAAACCTCATGGGCTAACTAGAAAGAAGTAGAAGATTCTAGATCTTCAATTAAACCTCATGGGCTAACTAAAAAGAAGTAGAAGATTCTAGATCTTCAATTAAACCTCATGGGCTGGACCAATCCCAACAATAACTAAACAAATATGCCAAAACATACAAAGCTTAGTATTATCTATATAAGATTGATGTAGGTCGCATCCATGAGAATTATAAGACCAAATTCTCCAAAGCTCTCATGAAATCAGATAATTGTTCAGGACTAAAATGAACACAATCATATGAACTTAAGTGTATTCCGATGAGATATGTATATTACTTGTTGTCTCGATTTACTATATAAAGTGAACAGTTCAAGGTTTAAACCACTGTGTCACTATGTAAATTTGATAGGTAATATACTAAGGAAAGTTCAAGTCCAAAAGACACCTCTCCTGATGCATAGCAAATAAAAAATCTCTCAAGTTATTGTAGGTCGTTGCGTGTGTCAATTTTTCTATTCAAATGTGGGATACTGATGGTATTTTTTAATAGAAAACATGTCCGACCAGTCGTGAGTTACTGTCCGACCAATCAGAGAAACTTGATAAAATTAGGTGCAGTCTCGGGTTGTGCTCGACCGGTCGGAGAGAAATGATAAAAATTTAGTGTTGTATAGAGTTGCGCTCGACCGTTCGAAGGATTCGCTCAACCGTTGGAGAACCTAAAAGTTGCACTATTTGGGCTTTTCTGATAAGAAACAACTTCTCACTTGAAAAGCTTTAGTTGCGACTTCTTTTTATAGGGTATGACTTCTCATTCCTGTAAATAAACATTTACACATAAGATTTAGACATGATTTTGTTGAGTATTGACAGTTAGTCAAAGAGTTTAGTGTTGTCAAATACTTGAGATAGAAAACACACAAGTTCACCAGAATTCAAAGTTTGGGTGCTCTACTTTGAATTAGATAGTTATATCTGAGGGACAGACACCCATTTGAAACTACAAGCATAAGAGTAGGGGTAATATATCTGTCTTAAGACATTGCCAAGGCGCTGCCTCTTTCTGCTTTCTTTTACAATTTGCAGTAGTTTGAGTTAAAGTTTATAAGTTGTAATTGTATTTCATTCTTATTGTTGTAATTTGTGAATTTATACATTCAGTAATATCATTTGAATTTTTCGGTTTTGATTCATATATATTGAGTTTGCAAATCTAACTTGTTCCAAAACCCAATATTTGGGTGATTCTCATATTTTATAGACTAAAAGTAGAAATTCTACGCTTTAAAATGATATAAAGATCTTGAAAAACGGGTGAGAATTGAGTAAGTTATAGACAGTCAAAATTTGAAATTCATTTGAAGTTTTACTGCAAAAAATAAGCATTTTTATCTTAACTTTTTTTAATCATAACTTTGTCATTTTTAAACCTTTTTGGATGATTCAAAAGCCTATTTTGAAGTATTTTTCACTTAGATTAAGCTGGTAAAATCAGTTTTGACTGAAACCTCATGTAAAAATTCGAAACTAAAAGTATACAGAAGCTATGTTTTATTTCTATATGGCGAACTTGTAATGACAACATGATAATATTTTAAGACAAAAATTTATATGAGGATTCTTTGTACTTACAGAATTATGAGGTGTTGAAGAAAGGTTTTCGAAACTTTAATATTGAACTACACATTGAGAAGTGAGAGTTGAAATAGTGGATGCCTCTGCTTTGGTCTTTTGTGATGCAACTATCAGAATTTGGGTGAAAGGGACTGGTGGTATCAGTTGGTACTAGCTGGTTGTAGTTTAATTGAGAAGGGAAAAGATCATATATATATAGAAGGGATGAAGATTTGGTGATTGGTCGAGAAGTGAAGCAAAAGTCATTGTAATGATGAAGGGCTACACATAGCCTTTTTGGTGATGGGATTTGTTAACCCTTGGTCATCACTTGGAGGAGATATATAATTGGTTTGATCTAATCCCTTTAGGTGTCTTTTAAGTGTGCGTATAACTCACATAGGCTGAGTTAATACTTAAGGATAGTAATTGTATAAATATGAATATATGATTTAATTGTATATGATTGAAACTAATTATCTCATATATGGCATACTTGATTTTTTTTATAAAAAGAAAAAATAGTATTTAGGTTTAAAATTAATTAAAAATAATAATAATCATACGAACGAGGGTAATTCGGTAATTTACCAAACCTTTCTATCATTTGAGAGAAAATTTATACAAGTGAACTTAAATTAAGTTGTCACAATGTTTCTAAAATAAAGTTTGGGATAATTTCAAGTTTGTGATAATCTAATGTATTTTTTAGTTAAAATAAAATTTTCAAGTTATTACATACTATGCCCGCACTCATTGGCTTCGGCGGTGAGGTAGTTCAACCTCTAGGGCATGTCAACCTCACTTTCTCCCTAGGACAACACTCGATTAAGAAAGCATGCACCATATGCTTTGTGGTCGTCAAAAGGCCCTTTGCCTACAACATCATTCTAGGTCGACCCGCGTTGGTCGACTTGGATTGCATAGTCCATTATGCTGACCTCCTACTCAAGTGCCCGGTGGGAGATGATTGTGTTGTAGTTAGAGGTGATCAGTGTTCTGCATAGACCTATTATGCAGTGTCCATAAAACAAAAGGAACTCATTCGTGAAATAGAGGAGATGAATGTTTTTCCTGAACCAAGCCGATGGCCTATGAAAGAAACCTACAATCTAGGGCTGAGCGGAATCCTTTTACCCAACTTTTCACAGTAGAAAGTTGGGAGGAAGGGTGCATTCATGACGACAAGCCAAATCAGCTCGTTGAAATTGGAACCAAGCTAGGACCAATCCAACGTGAGAACCTCCTTGTGTTCTTGCGGTCGAATGTTGAAGTCTTTGCATGGTCATACGATGACATACTTGGAATCTCTTCTGAAGTTATTACCCACAAACTAAACATAGATTTGACTTTCAAATCGGTCAGGCAGAAGAGGAGAGCGTACGACACCATTAGATATGCAGCCATGGCCGAGAAGGTGTCCAAGCTACAAAAGAATGGTTTTATTCGAGAAGTAAACTACCCAGACTGGCTAGCCAATGTTGTCATGGTTAAGAAAAGCAATGGTAAGTGCAGGATGTGCGTCGACTTCACTAACCTGAACAAAACTTGCCCCAAGGATAGCTTCCTTCTCCCAAGGATCGATTAGCTAGTCGATGCAACAACTGGTCACAAACTCCTCAATTTCATAGACGCATACTCAGGATATAATCAGATCCTTATGCATAAGGCTGACTAGGAGCACACCTCGTTCATTACTGACTGAGCTATTTATTGTTATAAGGTGATGTCGTTCAGACTAAAGAATGCTGGGGCAACTTATCAACGATTGGTCAATCATATGTTTAGGACATCCATCGGCCGAATTGTCGAGGTCTATGTTGATGATATGTTGGTCAAGAGCATTAGGGCCGATGCCCACATCAGAGACTTATCTGACATGTTTGAAGTCCTAAAAAAGTACCAAATGAGACTGAACCTAGCCAAGTGTGTATTTGGGGTCGAATCTAGGAAATTTCTAGGATACATGATCCGCCAATGGGAGATAGAGGCGAATCCCAAAAAGATTCAGGATCTCATCAACATGAGGTCGCCTTGGACCAAAAAAGAAATCCAAAGCTTGATTGGCCGAGTAGCTACCCTCAGTCGATTCATAATCTAGTGACAGATTCTTTCCCTTTTTCAAAACACTAAAAGGAACAGGCAAAACAATGAATTGGACTCCTGAGTGTGAACAAGCATTCCAAGATTTAAAAACACACATAGGTCAGCCTCCTATATTATCAAAACCCGAGGTCAACAATGACTTATTCATCTACTTTTCTGTTTCTAATGCAGCCCTCAGCTCAGTACTAGTCTGAGAGGTCAATGGACAACCATGTCTTCTATACAAGCCAAGCTCTACTGGACATTGAAACCAGGTACCCGAAACTCGAGAAATCTACACTTGCATTAGTCTCCTTAGCTTGAAAGTTGCGGCCCTACTTCTAGGCCCATTCTATCACTGTGTTGACGGATCAACCATTGAGACAAATTCTCTCTAAGCCTGAAACTTCAGAAAGGCTGATAAAATGGTCTATCGAGCTAGGAAAGTTCGACATCTCTTACAAACCCAGAACGAATCTGAGCCCAGGCCATCTCAGACTTCATTTACGAGTTTACTACATCCAAGCATCCCAACTTAACTCAATCTGGATCCACCCAAGGAAGTCAAAATCATACTCCCGTCAACAATGAGAATGAACCATTAATGTGGGCACTCTATGTCAACGGTTCGGCTAATGCGGCTGGGTGTGAGGCCAGACTAGTGCTCATCTTTCTAAAAGGGGTCGAAATTGAGTATGCCCTGCTATTTAAATTCACCATCTCAAACAATGAAGCGGAATATGAGGCACTGATAGTTGGGCTTACAATGGCAAAAGATCTGGGAGTAGATCATCTCAAAATATTTAGTGACTCGCAATTGATAATGAATCAAACTCTTGAGGAGTATGAGACCAGAAATCCAAGCATGGCTACCTATTTGGGTAGGGTAAAATCTTTATTAGGAATGTCTTTGTTGAGAAATTTTTCATCCACCAAATCCCAAGAGCTGAGAGTGTTTGAGCCAATGCCTTGGTTGGACTCACCTCGACAGTTGACATCGAGTTCACCAAGAGAGTTCCAGTCGAAATCTTAGAAAAACCAAGCTTGGCCAAACCAGAGGAGGTCAACACTCTTACCAGCTCAGATCTCAACTGGATGAACTCGATCGTTGAGTACTGACGTCCGAAATGCTCTTGTCAAACAAATCTAAGGCTTGGAAAACAAGACTACGTTAAGCTCGATTCACGACAGCAAACTATACAAACTTAGTTTTACCTTTCCCTTCCTGCGATGTAACACCCGAGGAAGGAAAAGAAATCTTGACAAAAATCTACATGGGTACCTATAAAATCATTCTTGGGGCAAATCTTTGGCTTACAAAACAATCAAACAAGGATATTTTTGGCCCATGCTAAACCAGGATACGTCGGCATTGGCTCATGCTTGTGTCAAATGCCAATAGTTCACCCCAGTGTCCCACATGCCACCTGAGCTCCTTAATCCTATCTCTAGCCCTTGGCTCTTCTCGTAACGGGGACTTGACCTGATTGGCCCACTCCCAATGGCTTCAGGTCAAGTACAAATGGCCGTAGTCGCAATCGACTATTTTACTAAGTTGGTTGAGGCTGAACCCTTGCAAAGCACTAGAGCAGACAAGATCGTCAATTTTGTTTAGAAAAATATCATTTGTCTGCTCGATCTCAAACCTCTAAATAAACAATACTACCTACCCATTTGTTAAACTAAAACCGTTTATCATTTAGATTATCTTCGGTTAAGGAAATAACCTCATACCATTAACCCTAGCTCTCATATTACCAAAAGGGTAGTTTGGTCATTTCTACCGAAACTCGTATTATACATTCCATACCAAAGTGGTTGTACTCTTTTGTTAATAGCTAATCCATTTGCATTCAAATTAGACTCAAACACGGAACCCTAGAAAGTAACTTTGGATTCTCGATTCAATTCAAGGACGTTTTAGTCATTTTAATTGCTAAAAACCTGTGTCGTCAGTTTCTTACAAAGTTTGATCCTAAGTGACTCTAGTTAAAGGTAAGGTTTATTTCAGCGAGTTTATAAAAGTATTTGAATTTGAGTAATTTAGATTTATCTTGACACGATTGGTTTTGTATTGGAATTAGGATTTAAATCCCTCAAGTGAATCAATGATGATGAGATGAAAGGGACAACCTAGGACTTTCTCAATTGGAAGTATGAGGTCAGGCTGAGCTCTGGAAATAAGGTAGGGGAATTTGGGGAACCTTGGCATGTGATTTGGTTTTATTGAATCTTTGTTGAAAAATGATATGTGCGTGCTAATACGTGATTACATGACTTATCTGAATTACCTGATTATAATATGAATTAGATAATTATATATAGGGGTGGGCACGGTCCGGGTCGGCCCGGTTCACCCCTGGCACCGTGCGCTGCGCCGGGATGAGGTGGCCGGTTTGGTCCGGTGCTGAACACCGGAAAATGTGATAAAAAACCAAACCAAACCAGACGTGGGAGGTGGCCGGTCTGGTTCGGTGTTTAGACTGGTTTTGGGAGAAAGAAAGAGGGAGGAGCAGCCATGTTTTTGGAGAAAGAGAGAAGGAGGAGCAGCCACTGCTTTGGAGCTTCGATCCACTGTCTATGGTGGTCAAATGGATGATCGGAGTTTAGCAGCAAGTCCAGCTCAACAAGAGGAAGAGGTTGGTGGTGGAGAGCAGCTGCGACGATGCCGAAATCACGATGTCACTGCCAGAGATGACGATCGGACTTCAGCTCTTTAAGAGAGAAAGAGAGAAATGAGAGGGAAGAAAGAAAAGCCAAATCTTAGAGGGAAAATGAGAGGGAAATGTGTGAGAAAAAAAGTGAGATGGAGAGATGGTGTCACAGGAGGGAGGAGAGAGAGAAGGAGAACTGGAGAAGTAGATCAGAGAGAGAGAGAGAGAAAAAAATGGAAGGAAACAAAAAAAAGAAGAAAGTGAGTCATGGTCATGGGGGAGGGTGCGCACTGGGCCAAAAAAAAAGGGAATAAAAAAGAGAGAAATGAAAGGAAACAAAGAAAAAGAAGAAGGTGAGTCACGGGGGTGGGGTGGGCACCGGGCAAAAAAAAAAAGAAGGGAATAAAAATGATTGGGGTTTGGTTTAGGGTTTGGGGTTTTAATTAGCTAAATCAAATAAATAAATAAAAAATAGTAGAATTAGGGTTTGGCAAAAAAAATACAAAAAAGACATAAGAATTGTGTATATATAACACTATATATGGTATTTACCTGTACAGTTACATAATTGATGTTATATGTTATATACCTATATGTTATTGATCTTGTATACTTATTTAATCATATACTTATATGGTATATGGTTAATAGAATTTAGGGTATATGCTTAACAGTCAATCGATTTTTNAGTCTGGTTAATAGGGTATTTAATAGAGTATTAGTGTATAGGGTATATGGTTAATGGTTAAAGTATAAGGGTAATGGTTAATGGCAAAATGAAATTAATAATACTACTAGTTTATAGGGGTATTTAATAGTATATTAGTGTATAGGATATATGGTTATAATGGTTAGGGTATATAGTTATATATGTTAGTGGATCATGACATAACTATATAACATATATAATATATGCAACATATATAGTTTATAACTATTAACCATACCGTAAAGTCTATTAAATACCTATACACTAATAGTATTTTTTTATTTGAGTTGGCCATTTACCATTAACCATATACTATATATAGTAAATGACAAATAAATCAACAAATAATTTACAAATTACATATTAGTCACTACATCATTTAGTATCCCTTAATGGTCAATTGAATATTATCAGAAATTATATAACAGTCAATGGCCCACACATGGCTTTAGTTTAATTTAAATATTCGTTGTGTTCAAGTACTATTTTGACCTTCTGTTATTTTTCTTATTTTTGCACAGCTCAATTTACAACCACTTATTTTACATCTCTGTCATCTTTTCTCTCCTTTATCTCTTTCTCTCTCTCCCTCTCTCATTGCTTTCTTAACCTCATTGCTGGAGGGCTTGGAAGTCATCGTCAACGACAAAGACATCGACGACGATCTCTATCACACTTGGTTGAACATGTCCATCAGCTTCATGGAAATTCAACTTTGTTTTGATTGCCGAGAAACCATAGGAAAAGAAAAGAAAAGAAAATGAAATTTAGGGCTCAATTTTTTATTTTCTCTTCCTATTATTTCTTGGTTAACAATCAGAATTCTATATTTGAGCTCGCAAGATCAAGATCATGGTGCTTGCAGCTTTATGTTGTAATTAGTATTTTTGTGATTTATGTTGAATTAGATAATGTTTGTAAGTAGTATTTTTGTGATTTATGTTGAATTAAATAATGAAATTAGTGAAATTATAGATTTAAGATTATTATTTTGTCTGTTTGATCATTTTCTTAATTGTCAAACAGTGTATTATCTTGATTTAAGGCTTAGAAAATTTTGGTAGAATTTACTACTTTTGACTTCGATTGCCTATAAATTTTAGTTTCAATAATCTTATTTTTGCATTGTGTGCAATTTTTGTCAGTTTCTTCATAGTTATGCAATTTCATTGATAATTGCAAATAGACACTGTCGAACAGTGTATGTTTTAAACCAAAATTTCATTACAAACAAAAGTACATTGTCGAGTAGTGTATTCCACATTTTGAGAAATTTACACTTGACTTACTTGAGCCAAAATATGCGTATGCAATGGTGCATTCATTTTAATTACCTGGAAAACCTTAACTACTTTAGTTTGCTGAATGATGAGCTATGAATGATGGTTAATAATATTATGGAGGTATTTACATCACAAATGTGAAGCAAGTTATCATAAGCTTCTGCAACCAAAAAAAAACCTTAACATTCAATTTGGACCTGATTGAAATCCTTTCTAGGAAACTTCAGTAATAACTTTTTTTTCAGTTTTTAGATCTATATATACCTTGGAATTTTTAAGGGAGATGTTATGCAGCACTTCAATTATCTATATTAAATCAATGACTATGTGTTGAATGTTTCTCCAGCATAATAGTGAAGATGTTTGAATGGACTATGATATATGCACCTTTGAGACATTCTGTAATATATTAGAAACTGTGTGTTCCTTTGTCCATTATGATATTAAGTTATCAATTTATGTAATATAGCAACTTTAAGTGAACTGTGTGATTTATTATACCATTATTAGCATCATTAAGATATGAAATGTCTGTTAAGTCAACTTTTCATGAATATTTGTAGGGTATGTCTGCCAACTCTTTGATGAAATTTGTAGTATTTTATCATTATGTTTTCTGTGATATTCTAACTTATGTTGGTCTTTCCCCCCACCTTTATTAGATCCAATAGAATATCATCTTATTATGATATATCTAACTAGTTTGGCTTCCCCCTTGGCTCTGTACTTGGACATGAATAGTTTTTAATTGACTATTTAATTAAGTATACTGTCACACAATTACACATATTGTTTAAACTATCTTGGTAAGGAAAGCTTAAACTTGGTTGTATTGACATACTTGATTGTAGTCCTTAGTAGTATTGTATTAAGTGTATTGATATACTTGGTTTTGGCAAGATAGTCTTGAGTCTTGAGCTTTGCACAAAAGTCCATTTTTTCTGGTTTTGGTGGTCTCTGACCCCGAGACAATGATTTTGAAAACTGTACCGTTTGACAAATAGTTTTGATCTAGTTTTTGGTAAGCAGAAACTAGACACCCTAATGGTGATTTCAAGACTAAGATCACCTTAATCGGACGCCAAATGCATTAGTTATGCATTTTCTAAGTTGACCCTGAATTTCTGAAATCTGTCAGCTAGCAACTATTTTCTTTTGCATGTCTAAGTTTTCTAACCTCTCTTGTATTCCTTGTGATTTCTACCTAAACCGAGATAATGGGATGAGGTTAGACCTGTGTGGATTGGTTTTCGTTTGGTAAATCATATGATTTGAGGTTGTGGGATATTAATAACTCAACCTTTGGATTTGGAGGATGATTAGCATTGCTCCCAAATCCTAGGCTGGATTGATTAG